>JAMKPZ010000509.1:0-110084 GCA_024699675.1 Amphibolis antarctica | reverse complement strand
TTAACACATATAACCTCTTTATATAGAGGCAACATCAAAAGAGAACACAAAACAACCAATGTGGGATTAAACCCACTTACACAAAGACCCTAATACATTAACACATATAACCTCTTTATATAGAGGCAACATCAAAAGAGAACACAAAACAACCAATGTGGGATTAAACCCACTTACACAAAGACCCTAATACATTAACACATATAACCTCTTTATATAGAGGCAACATCAAAAGAGAACACAAAACAACCAATGTGGGATTAAACCCACTTACACAAAGACCCTAATACATTAACACATATAACCTCTTTATATAGAGGCAACATCAAAAGAGAACACAAAACAACCAATGTGGGATTAAACCCACTTACACAAAGACCCTAATACATTAACACATATAACCTCTTTATATAGAGGCAACATCAAAAGAGAACACAAAACAACCAATGTGGGATTAAACCCACTTACACAAAGACCCTAATACATTAACACATATAACCTCTTTATATAGAGGCAACATCAAAAGAGAACACAAAACAACCAATGTGGGATTAAACCCACTTACACAAAGACCCTAATACATTAACACATATAACCTCTTTATATAGAGGCAACATCAAAAGAGAACACAAAACAACCAATGTGGGATTAAACCCACTTACACAAAGACCCTAATATATCACTTAAACTATAACAATATGCTTGCACTCATGTGTGGGGAAAGCCAGATGCATGCTAGACTTATTTGTTTCACATACTATAATCAGGCATCAATTTCCAAAAAAAAACCATCCATGAGGGTGAACCTTTGTATGCTAGATGCAATTGTAAGGTACTAGATCTCATTGTTTTTGTTTAACCTGGAATGGATACAGGTAGTTATTTCAATGAATTTGTTGCTGAAAACATAAACACACTCAGCTGATATACCTTACCTTAGATTTAATGAATGAAATATAAAAAACCTCTTTTTCCATTTTGTTTAATTCACAAATGATGTCAATAATCCGAAAAATAAAATATTTTTTGGACAGCAGCAAGTAAATGCATTAAAATTGAGAAAACAACTGGGGCTTACACAAGCTGAAGGCATACTTAAAAACAAAAAAAAAACCCCAAAACTATAGACTTCAAAAAAGAAACCCAGCACCTAAGGGAAACTAAAACAAAAGAACTGCTCAAACAAAAAGGGAAAACCAGATCTTCAAAAAGTTCCAAGTGACTCAAACTAGGCCACAGTCTCAATATCAAGAAGCTCATTATGGGCTCTTTAGCTTCATGATAACACACAACATACTAGTTTTGGACTTAAGATATCGTTCATCATGGGCTGTGTTCCATAAGATTCTGTAATTCCTTTCCAACTACCAATAGCATGAGGGATGATACCATTTGTAATCACCCAACAATCCCAGAAGACCAAAATGTTGATCTTGTTTTGGGATTGCAAACCAATCAGTGATCTACACCATCCATTAATGGCAGGCAAACAAAGAGGATAGTTGTGTCAAGGGTTTGGGGGCAGAAAGTTGTGATGGGTGGAATTCTAAGGGGGTTAGGGTGGAAAACAAGGGAAAATTGGGGCATTTATAAGCTGAAAAATTTTAAATTCCTTTCTAGACTTTCCAAGCAACACAAACACCCTTATTTTCAAACTTTCCTTTCCGAACTTTCTAGGTGACACAAATCTCCCCCCTGTAGAAATCCCACCTAAGGTATCTTGACAATAAGGCAATGCTTAGGAAACACTTAGCCACCCATAAAAATTTTTTTTTTTTTCAAGTAATATTATATATTTATACGTATTTAACAATAATTCCGTATAATTTTAGCTCTATTTTTTCCTAAACAAATTCAGGTACATAAATAAGCATGAGGTAAAATCAAAATTTTACATGTGTTACTACTAATATGTACATCTTATTAAAATGTATAATTACATATTTCAATAATCATGTATATTTTAGTAGTACTCTAAAAAAATTATGCCTAAGTTTTTTGCAAGAAAAAACATTTAGAGCCTTCAAAATATATTTAATTAAATGGATCTAACAAAAGACCCGCTCCATTAAACAAGGCAAGGCAAACTACCAAAGTATGACCAATTCATGCCTTGGGGCCTAGGCAAATGTATTAAAACGTATGACTGCACCAAATATAACTCCTCCAAAAGGTGGGATTCTGTAAAGGGACTTGACGAAAAACTCTATCCTTTCTATATCTTCAGTCCACAGAAATGAGTGATAACCAATGATGAGCCATGAGTGATAATCCTTACTTTATAAGCATTATAGATCCAAGAACCCACCTGCCTGGATATCAAAAACCATCTTGGCACCTTGCAAATTGATTGTTTAAACAAGACTGGTTACAAGCAGTTATTTTAATGTTTTTTGTTGCTAGATCTACATGTGTACCCAACTGATGTATTTTGAATTTAATAAATGAAATACAGGAAGTTTCTTTTTTCCATTCCATTTTCGTCTCTTTCTCCCATATCTTCTATAGATCCTACATTGGTGGAAGTCCTATGCACAAGATCTTCTCTTTTATACTATAACCATTCTGATTTCGGGCATCATCTTCTGCACATTTATGATTTATCAAGTGTTCTGACTTCTTCGACAATTTTGTTCTGTGATGTCCACAAGATTATGGAGATAGGAAGAATAACTTGTGATCTTAAGGACTTTCTAACATTATTTGAAATGAAATTTAAATCTTTCTGAGTTCAATTATACTTTTTCTTACTATTTCTTCAAGTGAACCCATCTTCCCTTGTATGATTTATCAAATCTTTGTCACCCCACTTCGATTGCATTTTCCATTTCCATATCTTCTCTTTATGCATTATATTGCAACCACAAGTACTACACTTCAAATAAAAATATTTGTATACCAAAAAAAAACATTTACGATTCCTGGATAGATGATTACAATTCACCCTGACGAGCTTGAAAACAGAATCAATTGCAACCATCGCAAGTGCGCAAAAAAATCATAGCCCACCCTCATATTTCTTCTCGTTCGCATGAAGTTTATTGCTAGCACCACTCTTTATTAGAAATGCATGAATGCGATTACGCCGATAGATACGTTCCTTCTTACCATTCGTCCACAAGAGCTTCACATATTCACCGGAACTTTTTATTTATCCACTTACTAAGATAAAAAGATCAATATGAGCAATACAGAGAGAGCGTGCAAAGAAGAAAGAAAAAAAAACCTGGCCTTTGAACGGAATGGAAGCGAGCACTCTATCAAAAGCGCTTTGTCTATCCGTCGTCACCAAGACCAAATAATCCCCGGCATCATACACATCCCTCACCTTCCAAAAAAAGAAGAAGAAGAAAAATGATCAAAACAAACGAACAAGAGACAAGACAACTTCCGGAACAAGATCCCCTTCGTTACCTTCCCCCGAGACTTGGATTTGATCCCAGGGACGGTGAGGTCGAGATGCGTCTCGGAGAGGCAATTAGAGGAGTAGTCCCCCGCGGCGCGGAGGACCTCGTCGCGGTGGCGGGGGTTGGCAGAGAGGAGCTGAAGCGAGGCCGTGGCGGTAGCGTGTCTAGGGTTTCGGGTGAGAGAGTGACGGCGAGTGAAGCGGAGACCGGAAATGGAAGGAGTGAGTGGGGTTTTGCGAGGGTTCGGTGCAGCAGCGGTCGTTGGAAGCTTGGAGACATCCATGTCCAGACTCGTCTGACTGGCTTATCGTTCAGCGTCTGCGTATTTATAGGCTTAGGTTTCGTTTATTTTCTCGATTTTAATTTTTATTTTTATTTTATATTAACTTTTATATATTATTATTATTATATAAATTTTTATCACGTAACGAGTAAAATTATCTTTAATTTTAACTTTTTATAGTTATTACGATATTATTATTATTTTCATTTTACTTGTGAAAAGTTAGATTATGTTTAATAATAAAATATTTTAATTTTATAATAAATTATATAATAAAAATTTACGTTTAAAAATGTATATAATGATAATAATGTATGAGAATTTAAAAAATAATAATTTTACGGTAAGTAAAATATTTCAACTGAAATATTAACATCCAACCGTGTGGAAAAGAAGGATTGATTCGTTGTTGATATTGCTTACGATAAATACATAATGAGGAAGTAGAGGAGAGAAAAATATTTTATCATCAAATTTATATTTAAGGGAGATTTGCACCTTTGAAAAAGGTAAAAGACAGTAAAAAATAAAATAAAAAATTATTTATTATTTCATATCATTTCTTATACCTTTTAAAACACAAACCTTTTCTTAAAGTTAAAAATGGATAACACAAGCAAGATATCCTGAAACTTTAAGGAAATCATACTTAAAATCATGCCGATGCAAACTGATACACGAGAATTATAAAAATATTGTAAATCAAAGTGAATAAAGATAAAATTATATACAAAGTCATGCAAATATCCCGACTTTGTTGAGGTTAGTTATTTTTCTATTAAACCTTTTTGGCCTTTGATTTATTTTTCTATTACTTTCACTAAATTTACAGATTTTATGATAAATCCAATGATTTTACAAATACCTTCATTTTTCCTGATTTTTTATCTTTTGAGATATTACACTAGACTAGAAGGGTCATGATTGACATACAATTTATTAGAAAAATTGTGGCTTTAAAATCCACTCCTCTCTTCTCTCTGATAATCAGAGAAAACATTGATGGTTAGCATTACGGCGATTAACCACCTGAGGTGTCCTCGTTGTCCATCAACTTATCATTACCAAAAAGGCATGATCTATATAGACAAGCAAAGTCCTATTTGTTTAAACTTCAAAAATTCTAATTTTAGTTCTAATTCTATATAAATTTTTATACATTATTATTATTATCATACAAACTTTTATTACCACAATTTACTATAAAACTTTAATACTATTTATTTTATTACTTTCAACTTTAACTTTCCGTACTTATAAAAATTGATTCCACATAAGTGGAATAAAAAACAAACGCACTCAAATGAACATATCAAGAAGATGCAAGATTGGCTGTACAAAAATGCACCAAACCCCATTCCTAAAAAGTGGCATACTACTTACTCATTTGTTAAACATGGAAGTACGGTAAAAATGACACAGAAGTCAAAATTTAAACAAGGATGGAGAGTAGGCAGCCATCAACTTAAAATTTGTTTGAAAACAAGTTCGATGACGGACATGTAAAGCTAAAAATATATATGTTAACTGGTTGTATATATAAACCAAAAGGCGATGATCAAACCAGTTCATTCAGGAAAATGTGGTTCTTGTGGAATGATCGCCGGTGGTTGCTGGTTTTGCCCCAAGCAGGCTTCTTGCAGGTGCTTCGCAGCATTGTCGTATTGCACAAATCCCAAGAACCAAAACTCGTGGTTGTCGAGGGAGACTACTTGGATGTATTTTTCTACAGGCTTAACTTTGCTTGCCGAAGGATTAACAGACCTTAGCTGGTGCAAGGGAATAACCACCTGCTCAATTCAATTAATAAGGAAAAAGCACCACCACCACCACCACCACCACCACCCACATCGTCAGAAGAAGAAGAATGATAACCAAATTAATGGTTAACGCTGCTAGTCTAGAGAATCGGATAGAAAGTAAATTAAGTAGTGACAAACAAAAGGAAAAGATGGAAATTCGAAAAACTTGAATTCTTGCTTTATCTAGGGGTCGGCCTGTCAATATGCAGCCTAAGCACCGTAAAATTGTGAATGATGATGCAGTTTTCTTCCCAGAATCTTTGAGAAAATTCCAATGTTATCATTTGTGATCTCTTTAAAGAATGCATTAATTATTCGCCTGTCCTACACCTTTTTTAAAGATTCCAAGACAAATGAAATTCACTTAGAGAACTACAATCTACCTGAGTATCAGTTATCAACTCATACTTTGATGACACCAAGAAATAATTAAATTTCAGGAGTGGTACTAGCAACTGAAGCTGGATCTTGTCGACGCCTACCTTGCTCTAGTTTGTTTTGAAGTCATAATCTACCCATCCTAGCATTTAACCTATATCCCTAACACCATTACACCAACATCAACAAGCAGATCTTGTGGAATTCTGATTGCACTTCGTCATAACCAAAAACTAAAATTTAACATAAGACCAGTAATAAATCTTCATTGATCTGGGAACTGGTATGTAGTTGGAAAAAAAATAGTGCATAAAAATCAGTGACTAGAACTTGATTTCAAATATATTTCTGTACCTGATTTCCCTCGTTTGAAAGCCACTACAAATAACCATGACCTGATATGGTATTCGAGATTGACAGGGACACTATTTTTTTGAAAATGACATGAACATGTAAACATCAAGAATTGGATTCTAGTAAGATGTATATAACCACACATTCCAGACTAAACTCGAATACTTGAAGTTAGTTAAGTGACACTAAAATTTCACTCACATAAGTTTTCTACTTCCAAACGTGGAGTTGATATGATTCATCCACACACAATGTTGGATTTTTACTAAATTGCCACAAAATTACCGATTTTTTGCACCAACATGCTAATTGTTACGTACTCCTCAAGGTGGATGTCTAGATGCCTTGGTAGATTTTGAGGCCTAAGTAGCTGGGTGCCAACACCTATAATGCTTACAAAGCATTTTTAATATTATTTTGCATTTTAATGATTTAAAATTTTGTTTAATGTTTTGTATTATTGGTATATTTATTTCAATTATTTGGTCACTGTAATCACCGTATATTTAATGCTTTGTATTGTTGATATATTTGGAGATTATATTCTTGTATCTACTTTGTATTATTGACCATTTTTTGATATGCTCACATGTTGATGTTAATTTTAATTTTTACATCATTTTTCATGTTTAACATTTCCCTTGTATTTTTATGATTATTTAAGATTTATTAAGTTAAATGTTATTAATTTTAACTTGTTTCGATGCTATAATATTTCATAGTTGTTAAGATGCCAAAACCACCTAAACAGCAAGCTAGGGTGCCGAACTGGCGCACAAGCTGAATCTGGATATTTAAATTCACATAATAAGTATGGTTTATTTTGATGTTAAGATGTCATTTTGTTATACATTTCAACGTTATTGAGTAACTGTTTAAATTAAAAAAGAATACATAACAACATAACATAAGTAATGATATCGAGAAAATATACTTTTTATTTTTTGTTAATGCCTAGCAACTGCCTAAGCCCCCAAACCAAACAAACACCTCAACAAGTATGAACTGTTATGTGAAGCAAAAATAGAACAAATGAAATAAATACCTTGTAGTAGCTCCATTCAGTATTCTCTCCGTTTTTATATGAAAGGGGATTATCACTGCAAAAGGCAAGTTTTGCAGTAGATAGGTATAAGATTCCCATGATAGGGCCTGTAGAGGTAGATAAGTAGCAAGCAAAAGACTTCTTCAACTGCTCCTCGGGAAGTATTTCGAATGTGTGTCTAAAAATTTTCTCATAACCACCTTCTGCTATAACTTTGGTGGTCTGCGTGATACGCCCCATGGTAGCATCAGCAAAACTATGTCCAGTCCTCACTGTAAAAAAAGTCATTTGTAAGCACAGAACTAATCACCAAATTGTAGACAATACATTAAAACTTATCATAACTAGGTAAATTGGAAGTTTCCTGTATACATAAGAAAATAATTTTTTTAACAACATCAATAATGGATAAACATTAAAAATCTAAATAAATTATAACAAGGTCTCAAATAGCTTGTTGCAAAGCTGGAAGGTGGGCAGGACCAAAACAATATAGAGTTTCAAGCCTTGTTACATGTGACCATAAATGTGGTTTACATCTTCAAGAATGAAAACCATCCTAGAGCTGTGTTATGTTGCAGCATAAAAACGCACTCTTAGAGTGAAGCTAGTGCACATAACAAGCAGTAGAAAATATTGCTGCGTAAGCATACCAGTGCTCAAGAAAAATAGTGCCTGTAATCATTCAAATTAACCATCTTCAAGGGGACTACTGTGTCTTGGCTTCTATTTGTTTGTGAACCTATTACACATAGCTATACTTGACAACTATCAACATGATTATTTGTGATTTAGAGGCCAACCTTTTCAGATCTCCATTATAGCATGATTTGTGCAGAAACCAACCCTGTTTCTATGAAAAATAAATTCTTGATCCATATGAGAGTTGACCACATTTTAACCAAAGCACAGATCGCTAAATTCTATTCTCTCTTCTGGGGCACTTAAGTATACTGTTAGTAAAATTATTCTATGCATATACTAAAAGATCTTTAAAAACTACTAACACTAGGATATTTTTTGCAAAATAACTAAGTCTATCTAATTCCTTAAAAAACATTACCCCTCCACTTTCTTTGGTAAGAAAAATCGCAAAGCACACCCATCACTCTCAACTCATTCACGCATTGCAAGAGCCGAACTACAATAGGTATTGCACTTGACAACCAATGCTCCCAGAACAAACATCAAGGCAATCATTGATTAGTAGGCACATGGTCATAGGGACAAGGATGCAAAGTGAGGGAAAGGGATGATAGCAACCCCACAAGCGCACCAACATGCCACCACAAGCTAAAATCAAGTTTGTACTGTAATCTTCTTTTTCTGATAATATTCGTTTTATTCAAACTATCAATTTTCTTTAATTCGTATTCATTATTCATTTCTTCTTATCAATTTATTAATTTGATATTAGTTTTTTATTGAAAACTATATCCCATTAAAAATTTCATCAATTTCCTTGGATTCTTCCCACATTTTCATTAATATAATCTAATGAAAATAATGACGTTTTAGAATGTTGATTTCATTTTAAGTTATTTTCATTTTAGATAATCAAATAATCATTTTGTTATTTGATATGTCATACAACAGACATGAACTCACAATGATGGAATTTTATTGTCATATGTAGTTCAATATTTATAGACAAGGTTGCAACAAGAATTTTCAAAGAACAAATCAATGATTCACATGAAAGCCGATCACCTTTAAAGATGAGTAAAAATTAATTTAGCAAATCTTCTCTTTGATATCAATCTATGCCCTCCCACAGGTAAAGCCAATATTCTTTAAAACAAAATCAAGTAGACATAAACTTAGCAAGTCTTCCCTCAGATCCTAGTCTATGCATCATAATTTATTTTTTTCAAAAGCAAATATGTGAAACATGATCATGTTAAAATATATGATTTTTTAGCTTCACTTTAGCCCCTTAAATCTTAAATTTCTGACTTCACCAGTCACCACTGCTTGCAGCATACTCCAATGGCCAACAAAACATTGCCGTTGGTACTTGAGTTTTTCAATTACTTTATTCAGGACCAGTGGGCATGAAGGACAAATTCATAAAACGATGGAAATCTAAAGCGTTATTCTGAGGTATCCAGACATGGGAATAAACATAACAAGGAAAGCATATCGGCACGGAACGAAAACCCGAGTTTTCAGTTGTGCTACTCACAGTGTTGCCAAGTATTCTCTGCAAGATTCTCAGTCTTCTTAGCCGCCTCTCCCACCTTCTTTCCCCATCGCCCCAGAAAACTCTTCACTTTATCCATCGAAACTGTTCAAGAAGGGCCCGCCCAAAAACTCATACAACCGAACGACAACAAACCAAATTCTCAAAATAAAAAAAATAAAATAAGCAGCTTCCATACCTAACGAACAAAAGAAAAAGGGCACTCACTTTTGGAGGACGACGACGGAGCCGGAGAAGGTGTCGTATAAGGATTCGATTCTCCAGGGATAGTGGTAGCAGGGGCGGCGGCAGGAGCGTGCGGCGGATCAAGGGGCCTCTCCTGCGTCAAGTTGCTGCTCCAGCTAACGGCCTTGTGCGCCGGGGCAGGGCCTGCTTCCGCCACCACCGGCGCCGGCGGCTGGTGCGCCACGGGCGGGGGGGCGACATCCTCGGGGTCAAGCTTGGGGTAGGAGACGTGCTCCGGCGCGGGCGACGGTGAAGAGGGGGCAGCCGCCGGCGGTGACTTAGCGGCGTTCTTCTCGCCGAGATCGACCGTGGAGAACTGGTCCATTTCTGCACCGACGCGTCGGCCTCCTCGCCGTCGTCCTTTCGATTCCGAGATGTTGCCACCGTACGCCCTCTCAGGATAGCGCGTTTGAATTAGGTCTTTCGTTTTACGAGAGATTTTAATTAATTTTTAAAATTATTTTTAACATTATACGTATTTTAATATATAACTTTTTATTATTTTAATTATTATATAATTTTAATTTTATTAACTTTAACTTCAATTTTATTTAACTTCTAAAGTTAAAGTTTTCCTTAAACACATCTTTAAAGCCTATTTATACATATTAAAAGGTCAAAAAATCGAAATAATGAAAATAGAAAGTTGGTAATATTAAAATAATGGCGGTGTTGCATGTGCCGATTGAAGCAACTTACCGATGGTTGTTTATTAATTTACTCATGGGTTGATCAAAATAAATTAAAGTTCATTATTCTGATAAACATGAAGGTTCAAACCATAACCAATATGAGGATGGTTTCTTCCAACTATGGAGTGAGGTTTATTTGGGTGATAAGTAGGTTTTAAAGACAGAATATCTAATCACTTTGAAAATCAACCATGGGTTATTTGTTTTGACTTTGTTGAACAATAACGCGCGCAACCTCCCCCCCCCCCCCCAGAAAAAGAAAAAATCTTAGATGCTTGAACTGTTGACTAATCTCTTATACATAAAAATCGAATGCACTGTTTGTTCATTTTCATAATGGGTACATGGAAATTTCAACTTCAACTTCAAGTTCATCTCTTTCAGTGATTCGTTGCTAAATTAGAGTTTATCTTTCTGCAACTGATGTGCAATTAATTAATGTACCTGACTGCTACCAGACCCGCCCTTTTTGTTCCTTGTCATGCACAACAGCTGGTTAGTATACAACACCCTGCAATGATACATCCCTTCTTCCAGAACATTGCCATTTTTCCCATCTGGTTCTGCTTCATGTATACATATATATATATCAGTAGTTTTTGATATGCTTTTATATTATTCATACAATTTTGTGTTTCATGAACTGGACTTGTTCACTTTAGTTTGTACCTTTTTTAAGACGAAAGTACACCTCATCCAGACAACAGCTAGCATTGTGCATAGTGCATTGTTTTTTCCAACCATGGTGTTGGTGGGTTGATGTTACCCCTTGATGGCTAAGTTGGGAGCACAATAATTGGACACCATTTTGATCATTAACTTGGAAGCACTGCACTGCACTGCACTGCACTGCCCATTCATCTTCAATCTGCTAATGCTCCACTTGGTGGCGCAGCTGTGACGTCTGCGCTTCTCCTCTCCCTGCTGTGCTGCCTCCATCAGCGCTTCTGAGCCCTGTCCTTGAAAAAGTGAACCTCTACCAGTTCCCCACCTGATCGGATCGCCAAGTGCAGAGGCACCATATATGAGTATATATGTTTAATTAACATTGATTACAGCATCGAGTTTAACCACTCTGCACTAGTTAATCGGTTGGATTAGTACTTGATCCCTGCTCTAATTCTGCTTTACCAATCTCTTAAATCCCAAGCACATACATGTGCACGGCTTGATCAATTTATTTGCCCAAAAAATAACAAAAAAAGTAGTAGCCGTTCACGGAAGGCTGGTGTCACGCGTGCACGCGTAGAAGCGCATGTCGTTGTCGTGTAACCAAAAAAATAAAATAGAAAAATACCATTGAAAAATAGAAAAAATATCATATCATCATCATCATATGATTAATCTCACACCTTTGATTCAATTTATCTGAACATTTTAGCAAGTTAGGTTAAATTTTATGTTCTTCCAGAAATTATACGATAAAAAAGTAATAATATTTTTTTTAAAAAAAATAATATAATAAATAATGAATAAAATAAATGAAAAGATAATGTATAATATTTATTATAATAATGTGATAATATCTTTTAAAAGTTGTAATGAATAATGAATAAAATATATAACAGAATAATGAATAATATTTATTATATTAATATGACGATGATATTTTTTTGTGAGAGTTGTAATAATAATATTTTTATAAAAATTATTACATTTAATGAATAATAAAAAATATAAAAATTATTTAATAAATGATATTATAAAATATTATAATATATTATAAAAAATATAATTATACAATGATAAATACTCAAACAAGACCTTCGTCGTCAACCTTTTTCGAACGAAATGGAAGTCCACGTCGACGACGGGTTCGATGCTGGACTCTGATGACCGAAGCGATCAACGAAGGATTCGGAAAAAGGTGGCTTTTTCGATAGTTAATTAGTAATTACGTGTTTAACCGTAAATAATCAAGCAATCTGGGACCGTTAGATCGGCTTGATTCCCTCAGAGTTAGTAGTCCAAGTAGGATTTCCAATCTCCAGGGTATCATCGTTAATTTCTAATTAAATTGTTAATCTATTTGGCCCGCCGAGAGTACGTGGAGATGGATTTTGAGAATATAAGTTATAATAAATACATATAGGATGTGGTTTTTTCAAGTATCAACGTATAGTTGTTAATATAATAATATGCACGTAATTAATTAGTAATTTCTTTAAAGATAGGAAGTATAAAATCTTATTTATTGTACAAGACAGAAGGGTAAGTCTGTCTTTTCATCGCCAATTAAATACAATGAATCGATTAGTTTTAATGATAGGAATATATATCGTTCATGATTTTATATAAAAAGTTAAAAACATAACCAAAAAATAAATAGATAGATTTAAGTTTTATTTTTTTTTACTTTTAATTTTTAAAAATACTTTTAATTTTACGATAACATATATATTCTTCAATATTTTTTTTATTAAATTATTATTTTTTTAATCTTAAAATTATTTTTAAAAAATTATTTTTTATTTTTAAAAATTAGAAGTAGAAAAAAAAAACGCTCTTTTAGATTATATACGGGTAAATAATTAAATAAATAAAAAATCTGAAGTATTTTCTTGCTGCGTCACCGTCACCGTCACCGCCACCAGCTCCGCTCATTCCTTCGGCTCTCTTCCTCCGCTCTCACCTGGGTCGTCGTGGTTCTCGGTTACCTCGATGAGGATCGGCCGTCCGACGGTGGCGGAGGAGGACGGCACCGGCGAGGATCCCAGCGGATCCAGCAAGACCAGATTCTCTCACCCTGGGGCTCGGTGCAGACCGCCGTCGTCCTTTCCGGCTTCGTCGCCACATCCGGGCCAGGTGCTCGAGAACGTCCTCGAGTCCGTCCTCCATTTCCTGACCTCCCGACAGGACCGAAACGCGGCGTCCTTGGTCTGCAAGTCATGGTACCGGGCAGAGGCGCAGACCCGAACCGATGTCTTCGTCGGAAACTGCTACGCCGTCTGCCCCCGCAGAACCTTCGATCGGTTCTGCCGTGCGAGGACGGTCGTGCTGAAGGGGAGGCCTAGGTTTGCGGACTTCAACCTCGTGCCGCATGGATGGGGGGCATTCCTGTCGCCGTGGTTGGCGGCCATGTCGCCGGCGTATCCATGGCTCGAGAAGCTGTGCCTGAAAAGGATGACCGTGACGGATGAGGATCTGCTCAAAGTCGCGAGGTCGTTCACGCAGTTCAAGGAGCTGGTGATGGTTTGCTGTGACGGTTTCGGGGCCGGTGGGATTGCCGCTGTTGCCGAGAATTGCAGGTTAGGAGAAGATCCCTAGCGCGCGCCCTTTCTTGTCGATTTTGGTCTTGTTTGGGTTTTGCCTTGTTAGACTTGTTGGTGAATCGAAGCAGGCAACTTAGGGTTCTGGATCTGGTGGAGAACTATTTGGAGGATGACGACGACGATGTTGATTGGTTGGCCAAGTTTCCGGAGGAAGCTACTTGCCTTGAGTCGCTGGTCTTCGATTGTCTGGAATGCGAGGTCAATTTCGATTCATTGGAGGCGCTTGTCGCTCGTTCTCCGCGGTTGAAGAGCTTGAGAGTGAACCACCATGTCAGCCTTGGTCAGCTAAGTCGCCTTATGGCACTGGCGCCACGGCTCACCCATCTTGGCACCGGGTCTTTCCATCCTGCATCCGCCGCCCACGGCGGTGGTGGTGGGGAAGAGGAGCGGTTGAGTGAGCTTGCTTCTGCTTTTGCTTCGTCCAATTCGTTGGTCAGCCTGTCGGGCTTCCGAAGCATCGCCCCCGAATACCTTCCGGCCGTCAACCCTGTGTGCCCTAATCTCACCTATCTCAATTTCAGCTATGCTGATATTAACAACGAGCAGCTCAAGTCTGTCATTCGTCACTGCCACAATCTGCGGAATTTCTGGGTATGATTGCATCCAATTCATTTGTCTGATTCAGTTCTCTCTCGGACTCGGCATCAATTTGTTATGGTGGTGATGATTGCTATGAACTCTTGGGTCGTGCAGGTTCTTGATTCGGTGGGGGACGAAGGGCTTCTTGCGGTGGCAGCTACTTGCAAGAACCTCCAGGAGCTCAGGGTTTTCCCCATTGATCCGACTGAGGACACGGAGAGCCCTGTTTCTGATGTAGGTCTCATTGCCATCTCTCAGGGATGCAGGAAGCTCCGATACCTTCTTTATTTCTGTCAATGCATGACCAATGCTGCTGTTGTCGCCATGTCCAAGAATTGCCCTGACCTTGTGGTTTTCCGCCTCTGCATCATGGGCCGCCATCGGCCAGATCACATAACCGGGGCCGCTATGGATGAGGGGTTTGGAGGGATAGTGATGAATTGCAAAAAGCTTACCAGGCTAGCAGTGTCCGGATTGCTCACAGATAAGGCATTTGCTTATATTGGAAAGTTTGGGAAGGTAGTGAAGACCTTATCTGTTGCTTTTGCTGGGGACAGTGACTCGGGGTTGAGATACGTGCTTGAGGGATGCCCAAATCTCCAGAAGCTTGAAATCAGAGACTGCCCATTTGGAGATACTGGTCTGATCTCTGGAATTCACCACTACTACAACATGAGATTCTTGTGGATGTCGTCTTGCAGACTAACCCTGACTGGTTGCAGGGAGGTTGCTCACAGATTGCCTAGGTTGGTGGTTGAAGAGATCAGAGATGACGAGGTAGATGTAGGTAGTGAAGGAGAAGAGCACATGAAGGACTTCAATGATGTGGGAAAGCTATACCTGTATCGTTCTCTTGCCGGGCCAAGGAATGATGCACCACCATTTGTGCAGATCTTGCAGAATTAGAGTTCATGTGCCATCCATGGATGCTGTTTCTTGACAAAGCTCCTCTTCAAACTAGAAGCTGAGAGTGTAAGGCATTTTTCGTGAACCAGCTTGAGCTCCTGATTCTTATTTGCAGTGGCATTTGTCTTTCATTCAATCTTCGCTTCTGCATCATCGGCTGTTGCAATCAGTGATGCAGAGAATGATCTCGTAAAAAGCCTTCTATTCTACCAATCAGGTCTACTTAAGTTAAGTGGATCCATTCTCTTGAATTGCTAACCTAGATGATCATAAACCTTAGACCCATGTTCTAGTAGACAAGCCTTCAGAATTTTCTTGCTTGGATTCTACCATGAGAAGAGCTCTAACATATAATGTGCTAGCTGGAGAGGTTCCCGACTTGGCATTTTGACCAGAATCAGTACCTCTGTTGGGCTTGACACCTATCCCTGCAGAAGAATTGAGGCTTATTGTTTCGACCATGCAAGGGAATCGGGAAGTCCTCGTAGATTTTTATTCGGTTATTTGGGAACATTCCACTTCCCTTGCTTTCCTTATCAAGCTGATGCCAAGGAATGAATATGTTGCTGTAAGAATCAAGGAGGCTCGTATGATAATTCTTCCACCTACATTGTTTTTCAATGATGGTGTCACATAGCTAAAAATAAAGCAAAATATAAACTGTGATATAGATAATGATTTTATGTTCACACTTCAGCATTGAAGCTTTTAAATGAGCTTATGTATGTATACCTAAGAATAATAATAGTTATAGGACCTGTAGAAGGACAAAAGTAAGGAAGAGTGATGTAATAATAGTCATAAAAAATAAGAATAAAGTATAAACTAATACAACAAATGATATTTCCATTTATAATCAATTCATCTTCTTAAGTTGAATGTTGCAGATTTCAACAATCGGTTGATTGCAGTATAACCGAATAACTGCATTTCTATTGAGATCGAGTTCTCCATGTATGGCAAATCTTAACCATTTTCTTGCATCAAAGCTTATTCACAAAAGTGACAATGTAATCGGTCTTGAAATTTAGATGAGACTATTATCAGTATAAAAAACAACTTTTATTCACATGAGTAAGCTTGAGGTGACGCCTCAAATCAAAACTCTTAGATTAGGCTGGTGATTTCGGCAGCCTCTGTAGTTAGTTCTTATAAAATTTAGGCGCGAATAGTTTGCACTTTCATTGCCTTGCCTATTTCAACTTGCGTGGGATCACCATCACAATGGATTATTTATCAGCAAAGTCATTTTTTCAAATAAGAGAATGTTAGGGTTAGGTTTTAAAATTTTTTTTGAATTGTGATGGGGAATGTCAACTCACAAAATTTCTGGGTTAATTTAACCACATAGGGTTTGCTGTCATGTACAGTGATTAACATTACAAGGCATTCAGATTATGTACAATCATTTTGATTATGAGTATTTTATAAGATACTCATAATCATTACGATTTCCAGGAACTATTTATGTGTAAAGAATCACTTTACAATAAAGTAAATTACAAGAGCAAAAGTGCATAATTTACACAACAATCTCATAATTAATTGAAAACTCGATTATCCATTCATAAAAATATCGTGCACGAGCTTACGGATTTATTACAAAATATTCCTGAAAATATTGCAGAATATTTCCAATTTGATTTATAAAACATGAAAGAAAGCATCTTCCTGTAAATTTCAAACGAGTAAAGCATCTACCAAGAATACTACAAATGCAGGATTGAAGTAAAAAAACAATGTTGGGCACCTTCCTCTAGAAAGAAGAAAAAAGAGAAGAGTGTTGATATGATGACACTTTCGAGTGTCATATGGGCACTTATTCATGTTGGAAGACAGTGTGGCCGGTGAGCGAAACAATGATTGGGTAAAAATCACACGAAATCCATCAACAGAGACTAGAAAAAACGTAATGCTCGAGATCTTCCTAGCATGGTGATAAAAAAATAAAGGTAATGGTCGAGGTGTGAAGTGCAAGCAAAAGTGCACTTCCAATGTTAAAGAACAGAGACTAGGCGTACTAGTCATGGGGCCAATCTGTCGATCTGCCAAAGCTGCTTCCCATTTACCTCCTTCAGAGAGTACTGCAGCCTGCCAAATTAATCAAATGCAAGCATTAATCTTTTGGGAAAAAGAGAAAAAGAGAAATGCGAATCTCAGGGAAATAAGCTACTGGGTCAAATCACCTGTCATGCAAGCGAGATGGTTGCCCTTGCCAGAATTCAAAGAGATTTGGTGTAAGCTTGTAGCCTCCCCAGTAATCAGGCTTGGGGATCACACTTCTGTGAAAATTGAAAGATTGCATGGAACATCAGAAATCAATGTTCAAGATTAAATCATTAAATTCAGACAAAATGTGCATAAGTTCCATTCCTTCAGAAAACTGAATAATCTTTCTGTAAGAATGCAAGTGGATTGTTATTTGAACAGAGTAAAAATGAGCTTATGGAAAAGGAAAGCCAAACCTTTTTCTAAAGCAGTAAGGCAGACAGATTCATAGGAAAGGAAAGAAACAAAGAACAAGATGCCCATCCAAGAGGCAGCCCCACAAGAAAAGAAAACAGATGCCATCCACTTTTTGTCCAACCATGAGATTATTGTCAGGATTTTCAATGTTTGTTCCCATAATCGAATATGTATAATTTTAACCAAACATGACAATCTACAATAAATCTATTACAATGCTCTAATCTATTTTAATTACCAATTAAATGTTCATTATCTTGATTGTGCAAAATCTGATGATTATTTATTGTCTAATTTTATTAATTTTGTAATTGGAAAAATATTATGAATACCTTAATTCTAAAATCAATAAAGTTAATTATCACTGAACAAAAATTAATATCATAATGATTGGATTTGACATCATGAATGCTATGTTCTAACATCATTGCGATAAACATGTAATTGACATCATACTAATTAAACTTCGCGTTAAAATAAACTTAAGTGCCATAAATGATAGGTTTGCTATCATAATATTCAATTTTTGTATCACAAAAATTACTTGTCAGTCTCATAATAAAAAAGTTATTGTAACACTACCTTTACAATTTGATATAATAAAACTCACAACCCCTAGCATCAGAATGGATGGTCACCATGGTCATGCATTTTCAGTCATCAGATTTCTTGTTTGTTTCTCCATACCCAATATTACCAATATATGGTAGAGTTAGATACATTGGCATAATATGTCATGGAGCAATTATGTATTGGGAACGGAATAACAGATGAAGAGATCTTATGGGATCACTACAATAACATGACAATGATTTTGAGTAGTGAAGACATTCAACTTGATATTAACAAATATGAAGTACAAAAATATGAGATTTACCTTTTTATTAACATTTTCAAGTGTTTTCAATGCATGTGAAGTTGTGAAAGTTAGTATTTACTATTTACAACATGCTTTTATTATCCATGGGATCTATTTCCAGCATTTTATTATCTAATGCATGCTATTTATCAAAAAATGCTTAAAATTAATTTTTATCGGTCTTGTGAGTGTTTTATATCTTGCTTTGTCATATCTTAGAGTCTCAACTACAAATTCAAGGTTTCTTGACCAAAATTCAGTGTTTCCATGCTTTTGTACCATTTCCATTGATACGCTATATTTTCCTTTTCCTTGGAACCAATACGCCAAAATGATATTTTATGCTTTGCATCTTGAAAAGTTGAGGTAACATAAAAAGTAGAGTTTACATACCCATCAGAATACTTTTCAATCAAGTCCATGTATGTTTGTTGAACTACATCCCTCCCGTTAATGATGCTACTCTAGAAATAGCAAATACAAATAAAGATTTCACTTGTGATTGAAAGATATAAATTGTGATACACTAATCAAGACAAATAAACAAACCTGTTGACTGACTAATGCACCAATTTGACTTCCCCGAGGACGGCTATGGAAATATTTCTCAGATTCCTCATCAGGTACTTTGTCAACTCTTCCTTCCACTCTCACCTAAAAGTCAAATGTAAACAATTTCAAAATCTTTTCCACCTCAATCATTATCGTGCAATGAACCTAAAGAAATATTGTGATTGATGAATTGAATTGATAAATCTTTTCCACCTCATTCCTTGTCGTGAGGCATGCTAATTTGGATTTCATGAAATGCAACAATTTTGGTTCCAACAATTATGGAAGTATGTTGCTGTGAAGAGATCATGAAAAGAAAGAAATGCAACAATCATGAATCTCCAATGAACCTATTCAAATCATGGCTATGAGAATTACTAACAAGCAACTGAACAAGACCACATGAGTCTATCATTTTTGTACAGTTTGAAACATAATAGAAGTATAAGTTTCATTATAATCATCAATCACTAGAATAGAGATGCAGAAAATCAATATGATTGTGTTAATGCTAAAATCTAATAAATGGTGCTGCCTAAAGAAAACTCCTTTTTCTGAGTAAACAAGAATAGATGACCAAGTATTTAATGTGAGAGTCATGTATTTTCCACCTGGCGATTAAGGCCATCCCAATGGAAGAGAAGTGATGCATAATTATTTTCATATAGATCACGGGCCTTTCGACTTTTGTAGTTGGTATACCTAAAACAACAGGATTGTGAAATAAATTGTTCAGAGTAAACATTTCAGGGACTATAGTAGATGTACTTGTGTGAGAAAATATCTTAATGACAGAAGACACTAGACAGTCAGCATGTTACAAACCAGATAAAGCCATCATCATCGATCCCTTTGAGCAACACAATTCGTGAAGAGCTGCAAAAGAGAGCCACTTATTAAAGCATAAAATTATAACATTAGGTGAATATGACATGATCATGATAAAAAATATTTTTCAGTTATTATATATATGAGATGAAAAAAATGTAAAAAAAACAAAAGATAAACTCAAAATAGTGTTCCCAAAAACATACGGTTTCCCTTCCTTGTCAGCAGTTGAAAGAGCCATTGCATTTGGTTCCCGGACACCAGCAGCAACTGCATCATCAAACCACTTACAAAACTGCAAAAGAACTCTGGGTCAAAAATACAAGTAGGCTGGTAAACAATTAACAGCAAGATAGCAACTGCTAGAATAACTTTTCCTGTTGTATAACAAACCATGAAACAGGAGAATTAACAGTTGTATAAAAAATAGACTTGCCTGCTTCACAGGGTCCTTGCTAACTTGGTCCTCTAGGAATTCTGGAGAAATATAATTCACTCTTAGAGAAGAAATATCAACTGGTGGAGGTTTTCCGATTCTCACACACATGGAAGTTCCACGATATGGTGGAAGGTGAATTGCATACTTATTGGCAATAGATGGTGGGACAAATCTACCACCTAGAAAGTGATGGGCACCAGAAAATTTCTTTGCACAAGCCTTCGGAGCAGTCAGTGAGACCTTTAAAAAAAAGAAGTCAAGTATGCTGATATTACTTGCAACCAAAAAGTAATCCATGTCAAGAACTTATAAAAAATACTAACAAGCATATGAGGTTTGATTCCTTCACCATTTATATCTCCTTCCTCAACATGCCATCCAGAAGGAATATCAACGGATACAATTGCAGGTGACCTTTTGTGTGCATTGTCAGCACTGTGTAAAGAAATAATCCTTTTGATGATATCATCAAAAGGCGGTCTTGGATTACCTGTACCAACTCAGGCCAATCTAAAAGTTTTAGTAGATATGACTATCCCAATCATAAAAATTTATTTTCCCACAGATACGATCTCAATCTATCAATCACGGATCATGTGGCCATTAGCCAGACAGCTCAGCTCAAGTTCAAAAAATATACGAGTCAATTATCTAGAAAAAATAACGTTCTTTAATCAGATCTCCATTTCAAGCAGGGTTTTTATTTCAAGGATGTTACACAAAAGAAGCTGCACTTTCTGGAGCGTAGTTTTTTAGTGATAACAGAGGAAATATCATTAAAAGTATGAAATAAGGGGACCTACGCAAGTTGTAAGTAGACTAAACACAAACAAAAGGAGAAGAAAACAGGGATTTCCATGAAAGGAAACCCAAAAGATCTAGATGAAACAAATACAACGAAACAATATAATATCCAAGTATGAGCTATCACAGTGAGACTAGTGACTGTAACCGTTTGAGATATTCACTGCCTCTCTCCGAATTTTCACCCATTCAACCACGAAAAGGAATATCATGGAGCTGAATTGGCTACCATTCCCTGAAACTCCTCAGAAAAACCTGTCATTATGCTATAACTACCATCTCCATACTATGACACGAGGGATGGATGGCTAGATCCGGCACCAGCTCCTATCACAGCGTCCTCATTTTCTACCACCCAGACCAAAAGGAATTCATGGTACAACTATCCCTCATTTACAACTTAATAAGGACCCACAACATATGGTAATCAAGCAATGACCAAAGAGTAGACACCAAAGGCATTTCACTTGAGTACAAGAGGATCTGCATATGCACAAGCTCTCTTCTTGAGCTCAAACTCTGTAAGCACTCACCATGCTACACTTGTTAAGAAAAAATTACAGCTTTGTGGGGATCCAATTGATGAGCCATAAGCACCACCAAGCATTCCACTTCCATTGTGAGTTCCTCCCAAAATGAAAATTCTGATCTGTCCCTGTAACAGAACACTCATAGCACTCAGAAACACAACCTAGGTGGTGGACACAATGCATGCCAATGTGGGGAGCATCTAGCCAATCTGGGCTTCACCTATCCACCTATCCCATCAGAAACTTAACTTCACCATTTTCTATGAAAAGGTTGGGTGAATCTTAATAGAAGTAAGAGCATCCTGGTACGGAGCTAACTAGAGCAGTTAACAATTAACGTACAAAAGTATTAACCCAAAGAAAGAAAAAGCTTCATAGCATATCAACAATTTTCTCCCAAGCAAGCATAGAATTAGTGAGAAGGATGTCATTCCCACCAACCAAATGCTCCAACAAGTGGTGTGGATCATAAGCAGTACCTTCCACATGGCCTTTGTCGATTTACCCTTAATAGTTGTTGCCAAACACTCCATGAAATCATTTGAGGAATTGAGTAAGGTTTTTCTTGATAACCATTGGCAAAAGAGCATCCCAATTCCCAAGATTTGTCAGAACAATGGCATTCAAAAAACAATTGGCCAAGGCTGCAATATTCTCAGTGCTCCTACCATAAAGAGTGCAATTGATTGTCATCATCATCAGCCCATGTACTTCTAGCTTCCATGGTAAGAAGTCTTTCCGTGATCAAACACCACAAGATTTCCCTGACTTGTAAGTGTGCAAATAGCCTTATAAGGGCCAACGCTGCAATAAAGAAAATTGCATATCATAATATTACTTTGCAGTGTGTTTCCTATGCACTTTAGCACCCAACAGCACCAGGTCACCTATCTATTCAAAAGAATTTTTAACCTTGGCACATGAAGAGCTACAAGATTTCCTGCAATTCCTCCTCTTTTAAGTTCTGCCTTAAACCGAAATTCCATTCCCATTTTCCATAAGATAAGGATCTCACATCAGAAACCCAGGCAGCTGGATTCATGATCAGCCAAAAAAAACCATGGAATATCTGCTTAGAATGCTGATCTGCAGCTCACCTATCCAGACAAAAATAGGTTGTTCTTCCATTATTAACAGAGTGGGAGATCTGTGGATAGAAAATCAGTTGCAGCTTCACTTCTTTCCAGAACAACGATGCGGGGTTTGTTCTTCCATTATTAACTTCCAAATTGTCATATTTACTGTGGAGCATAACAGCCCATATAGCCTTCTACCCAACTTTCCAATGCCACATCCATTTAAAAAGCAGCACTGCAATGAAAAGCCCTAAATCCCTAGCTTTCATTGGCTTGCAGACCTCACTCCACTTAATAAGATGCAAGCCCCTCTTCTAGGTAGTTATCTTACCAAAGCCATTTCTTAAACCTGCTCTCTAAAGCATTGGAAACTCCAATGGACAACATAAAGACTTGCATGAGGAAAACTGGAATGCTGGCCAGAACACTTTTAAGGAACAAAATATGCCCTCGCATACTAAGGTATTTGTGTTTCCACCCATCCAGCCTCCTCTGAACTTTGTTGATTAGACCTCTCCAATTGTTTTTTCTAAGTTTCTTGCACAATAAAAGAAGACCAAGGTGTTGTGTCAGAAAGTTTTCAGCTCTACAGTTCAAAATACTTGCAAAACTACTCCTTCACCATTACCTAACACCAGAACTAAGCCACACCCAACAACAGTTTCTGCTTCTATAACCCCCTTCCAAATACTGGCTACCCTCTCTGCCACACACCTGATAGGTCCCCTACGACTAGACTCATACCACTTCTAACAATATCCATCCAAAGGTAATCGACATCCTATCAGCCTAACCAAGATCCCAAACTTCAGCATAGCATGGTCAAGCCTTAGCAACCTTAATAGCATGTTCTGCACAAAAGTTGTCAAATTGTCCACACACAAGGACTCTAACATTGTCTACACGCAAGGACATGAGGCACTCCTATGTCATTGATTATTGTTTTCAGGAAACAAATCATTGTTGGCTTAACTTTGACTATCGTTGACTTGAACATTCTGCACCGTATATACACTACTGCAATACAGCATGCATCCAACGGTCAAGTTCGTAACACTTCAAACATCTACCTTCTGTCAACATTGAACTACATCCACTTCCAGTTGAGGTGATTTGCATTTCTTCCCAGCCTTTGAATGGATGAAATTAGTTCCCATCATCCAAATGGATGGTATGGCTTTCTTCCTCCACACCCATTGCATAAGGTTTGAGGTTATAAAGGCCTACTTCGACAACACTGGATGATCACCCATCTTTCTTTCTTGTCGATTTCCAATAGCAAGAAAGGAGGGTGACTTTTTTTTTTTTTTGGTATAGGAGGGTGGCTTGGTCATAGACTAGGATGGAAGAGGAAGAGGGAATGGACGTAGGGGAAGGGGCTAACAGAAGAGGGTGGCAAGGGCCAGGACAAGCTTGACAGTGGGAGAGGAGGGTGATTTGAAAGAAGGTGACAGGAGTAGGGAAGAGCTAGGTGGCAACTGGGTTGGAAGAAGAGGGCGTAGGACGAGGAAAAGGGGTTGAATGGAGGGTTGCATGGTTGAGAGGAGGCCAGCAACAGTAGAGGAGGGTGTCCTAATCATGGCCAGTGGAGGGAGTAAAAGATGCAGGAGGTGAATCAAACACCAGGCTGGAGGTGTGACAATCAGAGAAGGAAGACATATGCTGGGGCAAAAGAGGGAGGTAGGTAAGAAAGTGCATGATGGCAAGAGAGGAAGGAGAGAGCATGATGGGACAGGAAGGTGAGCAGTGGTCAGAGGAAGGGGAAGGAATGTGTGCAGCGAAACAAAAGCATCAGTGGGACCACCAGTACAATATTTTCCTCTGCATTTTCTGGAGCGTTGTCACAAGTGTCATTTTTTTGCCAACTAAATATATATTCTAAGCAGGACAACCACAATGTGAAGTTTGTCACCATTTTACTTTTAAGCAAAAATATGCAACAGCAATACAATTGAGATAGTTACTGAAACACCGGTGAAAAATAAACAGAAGCAAAAGACAATGCACAGATTCTGCTCCCAAATTCCACTTTAAATAAATTTTAGCAAATTAACATTAATGTAAACGTAAGTAGCAAAAACAAAAATGCATTATGCTTGTTACAGTTTAACAGAATTACATTTGCAGAAGAAAGCACATTAATAAACAGAGAAAAAGAGTAGACATAAAATATAGTGAAATTTCTGAGTGTTTTGAAGCTTACCATGAAAAGAAAAACCAAATATAGCATCTATAACCAGATCAAAATCATTTGATAAATCATGAGGCAGTCCTTCAATTGAATAGAATGGGACCGACAGCGATTCCAACTATAAAGTCCAAAATAATGTAAACTCGTAAATATCTACTAAATAAATACAATGGTTGCAACTCAAAATGCTCACTTGCACATGCATCTTACTTGGGTAACCAATCCAGAATAAAGAGGCTTCAATGTACGTTTTGGATAACAAATACTTGGTTTATACCCAAAGTGGTACAAATGACGAGCAGCAACAAGGCCATCACCACCATTATTTCCTGGGCCACATATTGCAAGAACTCTGCAATATTCATTTACCTTGTAAACCTGCACAATTGTTTACCTACTGAGAGCTATTCAGAGGTCAAAATCAAGGTACATTAATGCAGCTCTCACACAGGAATTTTGTTCTTACAAAATTAGGAAATGTGATGTACACCTGTGAAAATGTTTGAGATATTATCAATATACCTATTAAGATGCCAACGTAATTTTTAAGGCATTCCAAGACATGAACTGATTGCACCTTGGATGCTTGATTTGCATTGTCTTAATTAAGTGAATCTTTTGTGGGAACCATTAAATTATGTTAATAAAGAAGAAGATAGAGGAAAGATTGATGTATCATTAATAAAGATAAGGTCTCTTTATATAGAGACTACATAGACATGACCAAGGACACTTAACCAATGTAGGACTAAACCTATTTACAACACAAATCCCAAAAGAATGTATAGATTTTTAATGTGCGATATCTATAAACCCCAAAAATGATTGTATGATTAATAATAGAATATCAAACATTTTCTTGACTTTTTTTCTCCTTTGAAAACTTTTTTTAATTTTTTTTACTTCCACCTTTTCTATTATTTGTTTTACTAGCCTTCTCCCCTTCCCCCTCTCTCTTTCCTTTTTTTTACACCTGTACATCCTCCACAACATCTTTTCCCCCTTTTCTTTTTTTTCTTTTTTTCTTTCTCCTTTTTTTATTCTCCTTTGTCTTCTTCAATTGCCTTAGAATGGCTAGGGCACTCACAGAGCATGTGCGAGTTCACGTAGTGAAAATTGAAATCACAAGGGCATTACTTCCCTTAATATAATAAATAGATAGATAGATTCACCACCTCATTCTTATTACATATTTTATGATTATTGTATGCAAGATCAAGCTTCCTCGAGCACCTTGAATTGTGGCATCTTCCCACCGACACTAATGCAAATGCAATGTGCAAGAAATTTTCCAACATAATTTGGAGGAATGGTTAGATATGGAAGAGAATTTCCTAGCTTATCTATTTCCAAAGAGTATCAAAATTCTCCCCAACAATGTTTAGGAGTAGAAGATGTATCTTATGAAGTACACTGCATGATGATTGGATGATTTAAGGAAAGAACAAACAAGATGATTTATGATTTTAAAATCCTCTTGGTGACTCCTTTTCCCACAAATTGGAATTTTACCTCAATTTGACCAATCTAATGCAGTCCTCTATATAAAATGGCTGACTGTAAATGGAAGGAATGAAAAGTTCACTTAGATAAACATCATCCTTGGTTAGTAGCGAAGTGAGAGAACCTTATTCGCTAATATTAGGAGACTCTGAGTTTGGCTCTGTAGTTAAGCTGTTCAAGATTTGTAAATTGTGTGCTGATTGGAAGGTTGGAACATATCATGAATGAACATGCAAATGCAATTGCCGGGCTTAAGATTTTTTAATAGAAAATACTTGGTTTTTTCTTTGGTTAAAGTGGCTTGGGCACTTAGAGAGCATGTGCAAGTTCACGTAGCAAAAAGTGAAAACACAAGGGCATCACTTCCTACTAGTAGCTTAAAGTCATACAATAGCGAATACTTACCCAAACCACAATTCCATTGCATTTACACTGGAGGCTAATAAAATGGCACGAAAATAACTAGGATAGCATAGTCAGCAAGAATCTCAACTAGGTGCTAAGGGTGCGTTTGTTTGCACCTGCTCCAAACTCTTGGAGTGGATTGAAGCTTTTTTTAAAAATTGTGTAAACAAACACACCTTTTTTGATTAATGTAATAGCTTCAGAATCTTAGAGTATCAACTTTAATATAGTTAATTCCTTAATTAGCAGAGGAGTCACTCGTCCATAACTCATCGAAACAGTAGTTGCTCCTTGAAACCCAAAAGACATGACTACCCTCCTCGCATGCTGATTTTGTAAGCAATTTTTGGGATTTTGGTTTTCTTTCTTCTTTTTTGGAATTTTTGCTTTTTGGTTTTTTGTTTTTCCTTTGTTTTCAGGATTTTTCAAATTTTGGTTTTCTTCTTTGTTTAGTTATTTTTGTAAGTAAACGTTAATTTTTTCATCATCTAAAAATTTACTTATGAAAATTTTAATTATTAAAATTTTTCTATAATTAAATTAAGAGTATTTGAAGTAGTGTAATTTGATATAGTACATTATAATTTTTGAAATTAAAAGTATTTCATTATAACTATTGAAAATCTTTGTAAGATCGATTTGTATTTGTTGATATACTTTATTTGTATTTAAATATTTTTAACATTATAAAATTATAAAATTGAAACTTTACGGATACTTTTATTTATTTTTAAAAATATTTTTAATAAAAAAGATTCTTAAGATATTGTTAGTAAAATTTATCAAAAAAACTATAAAATTGAAACTTTTAAAAAAATTCTTAAAAAAAACTACTTCAACAAACTCCTAAACTACCACTTTTTCTTTCAAAAGATGTTCATCTAAGGCAGTATCACTACAGAAGTTAAAAATTATATTCAAACAAACACACCAACGCAAGTAAAAACAAAAGAAAAGGCCAACCTCTGCGATGGCGCAGGCAACACTCAATCCAGCCAATTCCTGGAAAAAGGAAAACAAGTGGTCACTCAGAAACACGTCCACATCACAAAACAAGAAGAAAAAACAGAGAGAGCGGCAGGAACCTACCATCAACTGATCGACGCTAAAGCCAAGCGGTCCCATGAGAACCTCGTCGATCTCCGCCGCCTCTCTTTGGGAGAGATACGAAACGGCATGCTCCTCCGTGTCCATCCCTCCGCCGAACAGTCCCCTTGCAAGCGTGAAACTAGATCGCGTCGCTCGAAGGCCGACGAATCCCTGCCACCAAGCAGAGCACACGATCAACACACATACACGGAGTACGGGAGGGAGGGTGAGGAGGGGAGACGAAGTCACTGACTACCGATCGGAGCAGGTGAGGAGGACTCGTGGGGAAGTGGGAGGAGAAGCTTCTGGAAGCGGAGGTCGTCGAGGAGGGCAGCAGCGGCGGGGCGACGGTAGAGGTGGCGGGGAGGCATGGCATAGCTGGGACTTGGGCCCACCACCGGGGTCGTAGTGCTGACCACATTATATGGCGACGCCCGACCATCGTCGACTCGAAACAAACGCGACCACTCATGCCCGGGGCGATCGAAGGGTGATTATTATGGCCACATCGCTCTCCAAATAATTTTCAAAAACAAAATTATCATGATGTTTACTCTAAAATTCACATTCGCCAATTATTTTTCGTCGCTTGCAAATACAATCTTCTTTTAAATATTAAAGTATTTGAGAAAAATGGTCTCGTATTAATTTCCCAAGTTTAGAGTACGACGACGCTGTCAGAACTTTCATTATTAACCTTCCTCTTGCGCGAGCTGGACAGAGTTACAAGACACGTGCTTCTACATTTCAATATTTCCGAACCAGAGGCGCAAGACACGGGACGTACAATTTGATGCAGGTACGTTTAAGAAAAATTCTAATGAAAATTGTAAAACAGATAAAATTAAAATTATATAATAATTAATATAATAAAATTTTATACCATGATAATCATAAAAAAAATTGTACAAAATTAAAGCTGAAATTCAAAGAACAAGTTCAAACAAAACCTTAATTATTATACAAGAACCAGCTACTTTTGTGCCAAACAGACGTCTTCAAGTACTATAATAACTTAATAGAAAAATATTATATTCATAATTTTTATTAGAATTTAAGTTCTGAAAAATATAAAAAACACGATTATAATTAAAAAAAAAGACGACATCTTTTGATTATGGAATTTTCATTGTCATGCACTAATGTTGGAATTCCATATTATTGCACTTAACCAAATCATTCTATAGAAAGTTTTCAAGTTATCAAGATAGGAATCGCGGCTCCCAAACCTTGAGTTGCAATTTGAACCACTCCAACAACTCTTTTACCAGATATTACCGGTCCCCTCTATATGACTCCTCTGTAACCAAGCATATCATGATATATAGACTCCACAATACAAGTGACTATTTACAGTCAAGGAAATAGAGAAGCTATGAGAAAATCGCATTATCGAAACGATGCTGGATGGGTTGATTTAACAGAAAACAAGGAAAAGCCGGAAGAGGATGCCAGGCGCAGCAACACCACCACATAAGAGGTTGACGACACCCACAGCCACCAATGTATATACACAAGTACACATTTCTTGCTGACGTTTTAAAAAATAGGCAACACCTTTTATTACCCTCTTGAGTTTTACCTGAAAAGAAGATAGCCACTGTACAAAGAAGCATGGGTGCAATTCCTCCGTTTCGGCTCAACATTCCTGCTCGGGTCCTCCCATTTGAAATTAAGTGCCACGGTCGGCCTATTCAAGAATGAAACACAAGGCCAGCAGATTGACAAAAAGAAAAATATTTTAAAATTTGATTTAAATGTGCCTACCATGCATCTATATCTAGTAAAATAACATTTTTCAAATGAGATCCAAAGTCGAAATAAATAATATGGCCAGTTATGCAAGGCATAAACAGTTTATCATACTAGAGAAGTGACCAAAGGACTATATAAGTTCGTCTATTCAATCAAACATTACGTGTTCCAGTAAACTATGCACGCCAAAACCTTTGTCAGTTGTTTAAACATGTGACTTCAAAGTTTATTTTAATTCTTCTAATTCATTGATATTAATTAGCTCTCCTAACCACAGATAAGGTAATGGTCATCCTCTGAAATGGCCAATTCGGCCTAAAGGTTCTTTCTCGTTGCATTGATAAAATATATCATGAAAAAATTAATGGGGAACCATAAACAAAACAGATGGAGATGCTTGTATACCTTTACCTTTTTTTTAGGTTAGAGAACGACTTAGCTCTGGGCACATTCAAAAGGATGCAGTGACCCTTCGGCAAACTCATGCATCCTGAACCGGTCAATGAATTCAAATGGCCTGTTGGTAAAACAGTAGTAAAAAAAAGTGCAAGTTTAGAACTCCAATGGAACAAATGATCTACACTAAACAATGACAATTGGCTTTGTTAAAGCAAAGTTTCATGCATTTCAGATGGCCTACCTTTACAAGAGTACACTCAGAATGTGTAATAAAGTTGGATTGTACAAGAGGCTTGTACAGCAAAGTTTATTCTTTAGCTTGATGCTCTTAGGTTTTTCACTAAAAATTTTCAGATGGCCTTAGGTTTTTCATGCATTTCAGATGGCCTACCTTTACAAGAGTACACTCAGAATGTGTAATTAGGTTGGATTGTACAAGAGGCTTGTACAGGGAAGTTTATTCCTTAGCTTGATGTTCTTAGGTTTTTCTCTAAAAAGTTTCCAAGGAAGACCCTTTGGAATTATGATTTTTAATAGATTTCCTAACTCTATACGTAAACTGGGAGAAAATGTTTTACTTCAAGCTAGCAACCTCACACTGAGAGAGTCATCTTTTCTGAATTTAGAGTTTGAAGTTCTTTTAATAGGAACATTTGTATGCAAGCAGGCAGCTGACACTTACAGCACTGTTTCATGGTTACGACACAATTGTTGCTGGTTTGCTTCGATGATACTCAACACATCTGCTGACTCTGGACCTGCTGTCCCTCCTGCTACAATGGACGGTGTTTCAGCTCGTGGTGTCCACAACTGCAATGCAGCAAATTACCTTTTTATTTCCAAGACTGATTAGGATGCTCAAGGCATCAATTGATAGCAGTGAGGCACTTACTTTTATTGTGTTGTCAATTCCACTAGTGGCCACAACACAGTCAAAGGGATGGCACTGTACACAGTTAACAACTGCAAAAGTGTAAAGAGAGAAAAATTCACAATATGAAATAAAGATAAACATAGTGGAGGTGGTTGACGCTGAAAAAACTTACCAGCTTCATCACCAGCAAGCACTTTGATTAGCCTTCCTGTTCTTTTCTCCCAAATAAACCATCTACCATCATCACTGCCACTGGCAATAAATTCCCCTGGAAATATTAACAACAAAATTATAAAATATCCAGAGAATTCACCAAAATAACAGGTAAAATATTTAAGACATAAAAGACATGAACCATAGCAATAACCGCTTTAGATACAAACGGCATAAGCAAAGAGACCTCAAAGATTTATGCTTAGCATGACAAGAAGTAGTCCAGCCGTAAGTTTAAACACAGTATAAACTATCAAAAGTTGCTTCTTTTTAATAGACGATTTCAATTGCCAAGTGGGTCATTCAAAATATTTTGCATGATTTCCATAAGGTCACTATTGCAGCAGCTCTGACACATGAGAGCAAGGACATTAAATAAGTGATTCCATAGAATGCAACTTGGGCTTCTTTTGACATGTTGCAGAATCAATTAGTTAATTGGACAAAACCAACAAATTCTGTTACACATAAAAGCAGATAATGGAATTGGAACTTCAAACGGAAATGTCACAAAAAGATCAACAAAATGCATGCTGCCAACAATCTACACATCTTTTCACCAATCAGTTATAAAGCTCACAAGTATCAACAGGTTCTCCAACAAAACACGCCCTGCCAACAATCTAGTATAATCTACACCAAAATTTCAACTATGATCGTAAACTACACATATATAACTTAATTCAAACCAAAAAGGAAAAAAAATAAGAAGAAAAATCCACAAGATATCAATAAGTTCATATGGAAGAGTAACCACTAATCTAGCTTTGAACTTTATTATTAATATTTATGAGAAAATTAAAAATTAAAAAGATGGGATAGTATGAATGTTAAATCATAAATGACCAATTTTCTTCAATGAAAGTTGAAGATGATATTTACTATTTTTATATAGACACACCCCTAGTGGTTGTTTTCTTCAATTCATATAGGCACAATCCTAGTAGATGGCAAAGGCACAGTTCATTGCCATATTAAGAAAATCAGATCATGGAAAACTTGGTGAAAGAATACCTTGTTGACCTAAAAAACTGGCTTGTTTTATGTCAGTCCCAATATTGCAGTGCCCAACGTATCGTTGTTTCATATCAGTTGCAATTGCAGGCTGTAGAATGAGACAAACAATAATCTTTTGATAAACAAAATTAAGTGCTGAGCCACTGACAAGCATAACTACAAATGTAAACCCACCACATAACTTAGGGCAATGACAAACTTTAAAATACCAAATATGAGCATAAGCTGCACAGCTACAACACAATAAATATCATTAAGCGCTGAGCCACTGACAAGCATAACCACAAATGTGAACCTAACGGGTATCTTAGGCCAATGACAAACTTTTACCAAATATGAGCATAAGCTGCACAACTACGACACATGATGGTGGAAGAGACTTGCTCAAAGGACTACAAACTAATGATATCTTAAGGCCACAATTTTAAAATGTAATAAAGTGAAGTTAATGAATTGTATTGGACAAGTGACAAAAATTACAAAATACGATAAAATAAGTCACTAATACTGGCTTATGAGTTAACTAAGTCACTAATCCAAATAGCAATCACTTCAAAAGGAGGGTGCCATGTGGTTGCAACTAACCCTGATTGGAAGAATATCTTGAAAACTAGATTTGCATCATCATCATCAAATATACTATGGATAACAACAATATGAGTCATAATCTTGCCACATGGGGTTAAACACAAGAATTTTTTTCCCATGTATTTCTGTCTATAGTCAAATTTTTGGTTAAATTACATAAATTTAAATCTTTTCTTACAATTCCTAACCAAGTATAGTGTGGACAAATTTGCCAAATTGTATGTGAAGAAAACCCAATCCCTTGGCCATAGAAGATGAAAGCCTATTCCAGGATCCCGAAATTTGCTAAAATTGTATGTGTAGAGAAAACCCAAGGCCAAAATTTGATGCAAAAAGACATGGCGCATTTATAAAATACAATTCATGTAATTGAAAATGGCTTGTAGAATAAGTGGAAGGAAAGTACCTTTTTTCCATGTATTTCTATCTATAGTCAAATTTTTGGTTAAATTACTGAAATTTAAATTTTTTCACACAATTCCTAGCCAAGTATGGTATGGACAAATTTGCTGAATTGTATGCGAAGAAAACCCAATGCCAAAATTTGATGCAAAAGGACATATCCTATCCTAGTATCCTCTCCTGCTAGATGATGGAGTGAAAGATTGCAAAGTGTATTTATAGATACAATTCATGTAATTGAAACGGGCTTGTAGAATAAGTGGAAGGAAAGTACCTTTTGAGCATTGCCATCATTTTGGCACAAGGAAGTGGCAGATCCACAGAAGCCATTCAAGGTGTCATTTTCATCAATTTCTTCCTCCCTCAGAGGTAACCTCAAATTCAAACTTCCACGAATAACCCTTGCACCCTCATACCCCTCATCACCTGATATTGAGGTCTCAAAGTCCACTTCCATTTCCTCATCATAATCAGAATCTTCTCTCTCAGATCTGGGGCCATCTTGAGATGTACCCCTATTTTCTTCAGACACAAAAAATACGTCACCTAATGACTGTATCGTCCCATGCTGCACTTCAGCCTTGGAGGTTCCACCATTTTCTTTACTTCTTTTTTCAACTACATTTGGGATTCAAGATAAGAAAATTAACAAATCAAATGCCCAAAATAAAAAACATGGTCAAAGACACTTCAAAAAAAGTCGAAGAAAGATAATTCTTTCATTTTGGGTAAAATTATCAAATTCAAGACTCAAGAAGATAATTTTCCAGCATATATGCAGAAAATAGTGCACCAGCTGATGTTCAACCTGTGAAATTGATGATATGATCATTTATTTATGTAACCCATACGCAAGGCTACCTTTCAGACAAGGTCTTCCGTTATCATTTCTAGCTCCAATATGGATGATGTAAAGTAGGATCAAGTTGCCAGTTTTAGACAGTGAGAACATGAACAAAAGGCAAACATATTTAGCAATCCTTGATGTCAAAGTATGTCAACATGGGGAACATTTATTTTATAAGTTTGTTCTTTTCAATCAAAAAAAGAAAACAAGAAAAAGGAGAGAACTATTAAGTGGTTTTCCCAATATTCAAAAGAAACCATCGATTAGGAAGCCAATCTACACTACTCCTTTGGACACTCTTTCAGGGTGAAAACAATGATACCTCTCTGCATACAATCAACAAAACAAGTAGTATAAACCACCAAAAAAAAATATTTTGCTCATTTATCTGCTCTTAGAAAGTTGAATAATCGCACTTTATGACTCATTTTGGAATTAAAAACCAATTGACCAACGGCTGGTATTTTTTATCCTCCTTTAATTCTTTTTCTACTTCTGCTCATTTCTCCATAAATACCCCTCCATAGTTTCACTTTTCAGACATCATGATTTTATTCTCCAACTCTTCTATAATCTCTACAACATTCTTGACATTTAAGTGTTATGCAAGTTTCTGCAAATTCAGTTTCAATTCCATCCAAATTTCAATTGCAGTTCCAAACTCTTTGTTGAGGCATCAATTCCTTTATTTTCGACTCCTTCAATTTCTCTACTTCCAATCCCTCCGACTGTGTTTAGGCCTTTTGGGGGTCAACCATTTTTTAATTGATTTTTTTGTAATTAAAATGGCCTGCCCATTTGAGAATGTCCCTAGATACCCTATCGAGGAGATCCCAGCCCAGCAGATACCCACCCATGAATCTGACCTATCTGAAAATACACAAACCCAATCCACATCCTTTTGATTGATCAAGATAGCAAGAAACAATTCAACAACCCCATCTGAAAATAAAATATATGAAATTTGTGTGCCAAATTATTAAAACCCACAACTAAAAATATAATAGATAAAACATTTTAAAAAGATAAACAATCTTCTATTGGAAATTATGTAAAAATATCATTAACCTATGATGTTCGAACTGGACCTAATAATTTTCCACGTGTATATTGAATAACACATTGGAATATATATACAATAGAATTTACAAAAAAGAATAATTTCTTTTATAGAGTATTTGATCATCCACATGCTGGGAAAGCTATAGCAGCTATTGTGAAATATTATTAAAGAATTTAAAATATATAATAAAATTAATATAATATCTTTTGATAGTCTCTAAAAGAAATTTAAAATGATTACTAAATGATGATTTATTTCAATCTAAATTTGCAAAAAAATAACATTAATTAATACGGAATTAACCACCAAAACCCTTTATTGTGTATGTAGATGGGCATCATAATATGTTCAGTATTAATCAAAAACATGTATAGTCTTTTATGCATCCATAAAGTTCTCTATTTATTGATAAGATAACTTTGTAACACCATTATTCTAAAAAAAAATAGAAAACTAATGAATTTATAAAAGAAAGCAGAAGTTGGAACCATGTGAAGTATAAGTTAGAACCAAACCTGCAGAAATGTGATCTTTGATTTTATTGACTTTATCCGCTGCATCTGGATTTGATGGATCTATGCACTGTGCTGCTGTAGCATAGCTTAATGCCTCTTTATGTCTGCTCAGCTGCATTGCAACAAAGGGAGTTAATAAAACTATTTCGTGAAAAAAAAGTTATGTGATGCTAACTGCTTGGTAACAAGCATTACCTGGGAAAGAGCTTCGGACATGTAATAGTGAGCCTTAAACGATGATCTTTCCATGCTCTGGGCTTTGACACAATCTCTGATAGCCATATGGGCATCGTTTTTCCACTTTCTCTGCAAAGAAGATTCATGTTAAATATAAATAAAGGAGCACAATTATAATGGAGAGTACAAAATCTTAAGAACCTTAACAAATAGTGCTGCACGAATGCACAGGCATTCAAGTTTCAATGCATCATCAAGTTCTGGTCCTTTTCCATCCAGTACTTCACTACAGGCTTCAATCCCATGTAAATATGAACCATTCTCCAAAGCCTTAGTTGCAGCTTCAACCAATTTATTGTGCATGTCAACCTATCAATGAGAATTAGAAAAGCATAGGCAATATTATACACAAACACTCAAAATAACAGACACTGCAATCTAACCTTTCTAGAAGAACTCTTTCTTGAAACATTTTTTGAAGTAGCTTGTGAAACAGGAGCCACATCTGCTCCATTGAGTGCAGGAGCTAAACATATTTGTTGTGAAGCATTACTTGAAGTGTACTTCACAGAATCCTGATCATCTACAGGTGAAAAATGAACCACATTATAAAAAAACATAGGAGATTTGAGAAAAAAGGATTACTGCAGAATATAGAGAGTTGAACCATTAGCTCACTAAAATCTTTTAGCAAGTTCCATCAAAATTGAATGAATAAAACTTTGTACTATACCAACAGCCTCAGTGACAGCATTTTAACAGTTGGATAAAGTACCCCTCATCCTAGTTGATATTGTACCCTCACATTGCACACACTAAAATTTAGAAAATAAAATAAAATGATCAAAGCAATTATATGGATTTTTCCCTGAAACAAGGAATTTTTCTGATGTTTTGGGCATGATTGAGGTCCATGGAATTGTCCATTTGCAACATAAATTGATAGCAACAACACCACAAAACCCCAGTGTAATACTAGTGATAAATCTGCAGAAGTGAGCAGTTGATTGATGCATAGGTTATATATCATAGCTGATGCAGCAAAAACACCAGCAACAATAGAATCCCTCTTGCTTCCAATCCACCAGTATTTTCGTCATTGTGAAAAAGGTTAGATTTATTGGGTAAAGCAATAAACGTTCTTTCCATCCAGTCTTTTATAGTTATAGTAATGTTTTAGTTGAAGAATGGAAGTCTTCAATATCAATCTTGAGTTCTTGACTATCTCGTGCAAAACACTACAAAAGTCCATCATTTGTATCTGGGGAAATAGCATCCAATTGGTAGAGATGGTTTCAGTAAGAATCTTTCAGGAAAGGGTAAAAGCAAATGCTAGAAAAAGGGCCTTTCACCTGCCTGTGACTCCTCACCAGCATATCCACAATTGGATTCTATCAAGCCATCTTAACCACGTTACTACTACCTTAGGTCAGTCACCAATTCCACTTCCCATGCACTTGATCTAGCCAAGTCCCTTTCTTTTACCAGCTTTCCCCAAATCCCTATCAGGTCCCCTTTTAGCTTTCTTCCACATACAGTTGAGCACCCATTAGTGCTACAACTCCTTTTTCTAAGGACCTCTCCATCTTCATGTTCACACATCCTCCAAGCCAAAATCTACAGCAATCATCTTCCAATCTATCCCTTCTAATTTGGATATGAAAGTTAGGTGCAAGGTTTCAAATATTGGTATCATATTGAAAATTGGACCTCTCAAAAAAGAAAACGTATTAAAAATCAACGTATCGATGAAAATGCAATATTTTGTAGAAATAATCATAAAATACTGAATTTTAACTTGAAACTTTAGAATAATATATAAGAAGCAATAATAAGCATATAATATACTTAGATAAATTTTAGGCAATTATCATGCATATAATATCAATCAAATAGTGATATAATAGTCACATGCATGAGAAAAGTCATAAATCATTTTCAAATAACTGAAAAAAACACATAATGACAAATGATTTAAAAATTGATGGAATTATGCATATATTAATTTCATATTGAATGTCTAAGAGAGTCATATGGACCATATCCATAAGATGGTTATAGGATTTTTCCTTTTCTTTCAATATAAAAAACAATGGAATTATACACCAAATTTCCTTTTTCTTCTTTTTTCTTTTCTTTCTCTATAATTTCAATGATTAAAAAATTTAATAGATTATAGGATTTTAGAGTAAATTATAGATTTTTATTCCTATAATGTAATTAATAAATTTTAAAAAAATCTGACGTGAATTAATTTTAAAAATAGAAAATAAAATGGTGAGAATATAGAGGAAGAATATTATTCATTAGCAAACATAAATTTTAAAAACTTTAAAAAATGGAATTTTATTTTTAATAATTCTACTATTTTTACAAAATAAATTTATGTAATATTTTTATTTTTTTTTCCTATTTTTTTGATGTGTTTCTTATTTCTTTTCTTTTTTTTCTTTTTCATTTTTTCTCCCTTTCCACTTATATGCCACCTTCACCCTTCTTCATCAAGCCTCCCCTTCACCTAGAAACCTTAATGGGCTTAGGTGACCAAACTAGCTTTCCACAGAATCTTCAATGGGCACCAAATGTTTCAACAATCATGGAGAAGCCTTTCGCGAAAGCTTTGGAGGTCCATTTTGGTGTTTAATGAAAGGTTCACATTGAATCAATGGTGAGCCTAACTTTGAATTGATTGATCCTTTAATTAGATTGGCCAATCCAGCCTTTGTCAACTCAAATATTCTAGATCAAATGATTCATCAATCCAACCTACAATGACGAATCGTTCCATCCATTGTATTTTCTAAATAAATGGGATATCAATATCATTGAAAGAGAAATCTACTGATCAGTAAAATTTCACCAATACATCTCGATTTTTAAAACCTTGGTCAAGTGAATCATTCAAATATAGAGTGGATGGATTTATAGCCTCTTATATATTTTTATACATAACATATTTATCAATTTTTTATTAATTTTTGAGTTTATAAAAACAAAAAGAGTTATTCTTGTTTTCTACTTAGGAATTCCAAACAACATCATTAGTGATTTTGAGCTCCTAAATTTTCCATTTTGTGGTGAATAACTTTCACTTCCTCGTCATATCCATTTGGTTCCTCATTAGATTTTCTAGTAACTCATATTCTTCCAGTTCCTCTTCAATTTCCTCCATTTTTTAACTTCAAGTAGAAGTTACACCCATATGGAATTCCTCTATTTCTCAATATGATCTTTATCATTATCTCCATTCCCATATGGTAAAAGGTGAATATAAAAGATGGCCATAGTCATTAATTAATCAATGTGGTAACAAAAAAGTTGCAATATCACAAAGGGTGCGCCATTATTCTTCCATATATGGCTTGGAAAATGCTTCCTGGTCTGTCACACTGTCCTAAATGCCATGCCTATCAGTGAGGTCAATTTATCACGAGGAAGCTAGCTGAATGTACAGCATGTTAGAGCAAAGGTCAAAAAAACACATGGTGAACTCAAGACAAGGTGTGGCTAAAAAATACAATGGATCAGAGAAATTCAGACAACTTGAACAGTCATCACTTGTCATGCAATGTGCAAGACAACCCATTTCTACTATAACTTTGTAAATGTTTGATTCAGCCTATTTCTACTATAATTTTGTACCAATAACATGTGGTAAACTTTACTTCTGAAAATGGCACATAACGCATATCAAAAACTTGACGGAAACCAGATGAGCCTTGATGCAACACTAAACAGTCCATTTTGACCTAAAAGCTTGCATCCTAAGAGTTTTTAACTCCATGCTTGTGGAAATAAGATTGCATGCAACTAAACCCTCTAAAAAATGTATCAAAAACCAAAAACAGAACATTCCACAAATCAGTCTTTTTTCAACACTTGAAAACGTAAAAATGATATGGCTAAATGCCAATAAATAATTTTATAGAATAAAAGGTTTATCCAATGTACCGTGATTCACATCCATAAGATAAACATGCTCCCCACTGTAACTCAACAATAACTCTTCCCCATTTGGACTAAAAGCAACATGAGTGAGATGCAAGCCAGATTTCCTCTGAAAAAGGAAGACATTGTATAAGTATGAACTATGAAGAGATGATAGTAAAAAGCAATTGTGTAACATGCAAAAGAAATGCTATTGAGGCAGGCGCCTAAGTGGCATTTTTAAGGGTTGAGTGGATACACTCTGACCTCTCCTCTATTAAGTGGATCATCTTTTGGATTTTGAAATGGATCCTCTGTTTTAAGCATTGTTTCTTTGTTGATTTTATATGACAACTAGGAAAATTTTAGATTTTAGAAAACCAGATTTTATTCAACACTGTTCTTCACTTAAATGCTTTTTTGTTTTGTAGGCATCTTTTGTTGTTTTACATATTGATTGGCTAAGTTTCATATTTTGCAACACTTTTATTTTTCATATTTCAGATTTTATTCAATTCAATCATGCTTTTTCATATTTCAGATTTTATTCAATTCAATCATGCCTTTTGTTTTGTTCTTTACTAGATTTATTTGTTGTTTTTATATAAAAATTAGTTAAATTTTTACATTTTTGTTTTATTAATATTTATGTAATACATTATTATCATCTTGTATTTTGCTTTGTTAAGATTTTTACCAAAACTTTAAATTTTTTAATTTGAACTTTATTTAAATGTTGTGACATTAATGTCTCCCTATTTTGATGCTAGGGTATTATTTTAATCTCTGTTTATTTAGGAATATGTAAAGGCACGATTGCATTTAATATTATTAACTATAAGTAATAAAAATAATGGAAATTTTATTTTAAAATTTTTAATTAGTGCCAAGGCACCACCTAGGTGTTCAGGCATCCAAGGCACTCGAGCTCATCATCTAGTTGCCTAAATAACTATATACCAAACAAATGTGATTGAACTAGTATTTATCAAAGCTGATGACATGATTAGGCTTGGATACTTCTCAAGCAAATTAATATAATATGTGGTTTCAGAAGGCCTAAACAATAAATGAAACTATTTGGAAACATATTCCTATCCATGATCCAAGTGTGTTTTGACATGTAAGACAGAAGTTATTGTAAGCCCTCAACAACCATGTGCCACATTTTGATGCATTTTGCAACCAAAAAACACGCAAATGATTCTGTTTTGAATATTGAGGAAAATGCCCATTTCAAGATCAGTAAGTTTAATGTGTCTCCTCCAATCTTCATTGTTTGCCACCTTTACCTGATATATCATTACTCCATTAGTGTAGGCATGACTGCCCAAGGACTCAATGCATTGCTTTTCATCACTTTAGATGATCAAAAGGTAGAGACAATAAAAATTTCCAACCACAAAAAATATTTCATAATATTTCTGGTTAAAAAAATTATAATTTCAAAAGATCCAAATGATTTGGCAATGAAACCATTCCTTCCCATATATTATCTGCAATACACTCCATCAGATCATTATCAATAAGCATGTACTTACACGATCAGAAAGATGTTTTGGACAGAAGTAGCTGATGCATGGAGGAGGCTTGGGATTTGACTGACAAGAACTCAATGATGGCAACATCCTTCTATCATACAGACGAGCAAAGGCATCACTGCAAAGAGGTTGAATAAAATGACAACCATGAGAAACAAATGTATGCAACAAATATAAAGAACAATATACAATTATACTGTAGAAGTGTGCTGCTGAAAATGAAAAATTGGAATCACCTGCCACCTACAAGTAGTTGATGAGGACGAGTGGTGCTAATGTCACAAGATTTTAAAGCTAAACAATGTTTAGGAAAATCAACCAGAGACTTCTTTAATGCACCACGTAAATCAAGCTGCCAGAAATCAAAATAATTGCCAGAGCTTTAATGTTACAGCAGTAGATACCAATAAAACAAACCATAAACACAACTGTCAAAACCCTATTGCTATTAAGTTTTTTTTTAATCCTGTAAGAGGAGTCACAGAATCATGTAAATGCTTAGAATGGTAACTCAAGATAAAATACTATGGATATGTAGTTCAATGACAAAAGTCACAAAACAATGATTATATAGATACTTACTAGAACGTTATGGCATTCCTGGTTAGAACCAGTAGGAGGACAACAAGATCCTTCTCTAAAATCATGCTGCCTCAGTGTGCCATCCTCACTTGCACTCCACACAACATTTGGATTACCTAATTCAACCTGGAACACATACAAAACAAATAAAGATAATGCATTGAGGGATTAGAAAATTACACTGTCATCGTTTTTCACATAAGAAACTCAACTCACAGCTAATTTCTTGACTCTTTTTGTATGGCAATAAAAAATAGACAATGCTTGTGGAGTATTTTCTCCAGATGTTGCAACACTTGTACGAGATAAGTTAAAGAGTCGGACCTGGAAAGGTAATGCCAAAATTTAATAAATAATCCTCATACGGTTATATGACTTGGTGCTAATCATTGATTCACAAACAATTATCGTACAATGTACCTCTTTATCTCCTGCACCAGAAACAACAACTTCATCGGATGTCTCAGGAATGAACTTGGTGCAGAAAATGTTAGCACGATGCCCAGTATCAACACAATGAATAAGTTTCCTTGTTACATAACTCCAAATATTAATCTGTAATGAAATGTATCATTACTATGCCACTATCATGTGATGGAAATTCTAAGTAAAAAATGCAACCACAAGGGACCTAATGAAAAGAAATATTTTAGGTTTCTTACAAGGTTTGGGTGCTCTTAACTCTCCCTTGTAGAAGCACAGAAGGTCTATACGAAATCCTCATATATTTTTGGTAACAAAAGTCCTTATCAGATTGTAACACTACTTTATGTTCAACTTCCTCAGTTTAAATTGGAAAATATGTTATTCTGCCCAGAAAGGATGTTCAACGAGCATGTTATTATCAATTAAGCTAGTTACTTTCCTCCATTGCATGAACTACATGCAACCAAGTCTAACTTGACAGATCCAACAAGAAAAACAAGTTTTTTTTTTTACTCAACTGACAAATTAAAGTGGAGTAGAGAAGTAACTAATATAAGGAACATAGGATCTCAATTTTCAGAAAAAGTATCAACCTCATGATAACAGAATTTTATTTTATAATACAAATTTCTCAAGACTTTCAATCTCTGACCCTCTACGGCTGTAGCAATTTATTAAAAATTTAAAATCCACTTATGAGGAAAAATTATAAAGTAGTGGTTCACTTGATTTTCAAACCAAAGACATTATCGAAACACATGTCCAATTCACTAATAGGATTTTTCAATATACAATTGAACTTTGAGGAATGATTAAATAACTAATTGTTTTCAACTCAAACAATTTTCTTAAAAATAAATCTGCTCCTCAATCCCTTTCATACACTGTTTCAACTTTCTCTAGTCAATTCTCATGTTTTAGCACCACAGGAGGAATATATGTCCTTGCTCGCTCTGGTGCATGCATCCCACAAACACTGTTTTGTATATCCTTTACATCACTTTGTGTTTAATACAACCCATGTTATTTTGGTTATAACTGAATCCTAGTTGGATCTGTTATCAAAGTGTATCCATCAATGACAGTGTTTATACTTTTTACGGTTAGCTAAGTTAGAAACTATGCATAAATTGTGTTTAATGAAAATATTGAAAACGATTTTTATTCTTTTAAATTCCACAAAGCATTGCCAATGTGCCCAAGGCTTCGAACATTAAAGCCAAGGAACACCACAACTAATAAGTATCACGTGGGCACATTCTGTGTTTAACACCCCACGAGTTCAAAAATTTGTACGTGGAAATAAGCTTAACCATAAAAAAATAGCAGCTAGCTTGAAACTTCGAATGAAATAAGAAAATACCCTTGTGTCATCAGAGCCAGATATCAACAATGAACCCTTTGAATTCCATGCCACGGCATTAACACAACCTTGATGGCCCTAAAAATATGGTCACAAAATAGCAACATGAAAGTAAACAGTCAATTTAGAAAATATAAAGGAAAATATCTCAAAGATTATAAAAAAGTTTCTAAACATTTTAAACAACAACAATGTGGCATATGCAAGCATTTCACATAGAAAGAATCTCAAAATAATGAAATTTTATCCTTTTACAAAAAGGATGGGGCAACCAACAAATGTATGTGATGTGTTTGAATAGCAAGTTGGCAACTACTTTCATGATTAGAGAAATGTATCGTTGGAAAATAAGCCATAAGTGTCTTAGAAGAAAATGAATTTCTTTGTGAATAACCAAATAAATCAAATTGTTTACAACAAAAAGAGAAATGACAAATTCACCCAAAACTTAAAAAATTCATTTACCAACAAAAAGATACAAAAACTTAAAACGAACTAGCAATCTAGCTGAAAATGATACAAAATGCACCCAACAATTGAGGAACAAGGAAATGGGGATTAAATAAGAGGGGCAAAGTTAAAAAACAATTAGAAGTATATATAAATTCCTTGCTAGTCAATCAAATAAAAAATCAAAATATAAAGCAAATGATTTTGGTCAACCCCAAAGAGTGATATTATGACACATACTATTATTGTAGTTGTATAAAAGCAAATTTGTCATGATGCTTAAGTTTAATGGGGTGAAACAAACAATAAAGCTGCAATAAAGTCAAAAGCAACATACTTAATAAGGTGAAGCTACTTATTTCAAAAATAAATAAGGCTAGGCTACCAGGCCAAGCAAGGCTAGATAACTTCAATCCATGCACTACCATTTCCAATTTCTAAACTGAATAAGGTACATCCAGGTTTTTCTAGCTTTTATAAGTTTTTAGGTTCAAGACAATAGAAAAGTTGATATCTATTCTTCACGGAAATTAGAAGAAAATCCATATGAAACTACTTTTCAAAAATGATTTTCTTATCAATAGCGACAGTGTCATAAATGATTCCACATGTACTCATAAAGGGTTGTCCCTCAGTAACTGTTGGAATGAATAGTCCCACATTAGAAATAGTACTAATGTCGATTTAGCTTATAACATAGTTGAGAACTCTTCAACCACTCGGCTAGGTTTTGTTGGAATATAGGACATTTTTACTATAACCATCTTCAAAAGGATTCTTTGCTTGAAAATTGTGAGTCACAAGTCACAACTTGCCCAAGGAAAAGCCATAATGAACGAATCTTGAGGTGAACCAACCATTCTCAACCATCAATCCAAACTCCCAAGGTTTGAATGTAATGAAAAACTTGGGGAGGAAAGATGGTTGACAAGTCAAGTTGGGGTCAACTCACCAACTCATTTATTTAAATGAGTTGAAAATCTCTAGCTGAAATCAAATCATTCATAAATAGGTTGGCCAAACCCAACTTGTTTATGAATTTAAACAAAGTTACAAGTATAAACCTACTTGTTTAGCCAGTCTAACATATTGCCAACTATAAAGATCAGATAACTAACTTCATAAACAAATGTAATTTTTTATAATCCAAATACATACATGTGCATGTATAAATGTAAGAGTGTGTGTGTGTGTGTGTGTGTATCTATATCTACCTATATCAACGGGCTTCTTGGTTCCTCATTGTTCTCCATCTAAATCACATAGTTCTCTTGTACCTTTTTCATCCTCTCATTGTTGTCGATGTTGACAGTGTTTCGCTAAAATGATTTTTTTCATATTCATGTTATCTGTTCCTCAAAAACTCTGCATTGATTATAAATACAGCTCAGTTTCTTGAAATGTAAACGATACATTGATGAGCATGTTCAATCACATTGCCAGTAGGGAGTATCATTGTCGGTAATTTTTTAGCACCTTTTTAAGAGAGCCCCCGCATGGTAACCCAGAAAACTCATCCTTAGGTGAAATAAAATTCATGCTAACAACAATCAATGATAAATAATATACAACAGAATCAACGGCCAAGAGCATGATGGACTTATCGCAAAAGTAGACAAAAAGGAGTCAGAGGTCTCTTCGAATAGAGCAAAAAAAGAAAACGCAAGTACAAACTCACACTTGGAAGTGAAATGTGCGCAGAACAGGAAATTAGAACTGAAATAAACAAACCTCCAATTCCCCTTCCAGAGAAAGCCTCCGCACCAAAGAAGAGTGCATTTGCAACCTATAGTCTATTTCCTACACAAAAAGATTCAGAAATACAGTCACAATTAGAGACATCCAAGCCATCAAAATCCCATTCACATCATTAAGACGCAATCTACCGATCGACCGCAGGAATTCGCACCCATCCCGATCACGCACGCCATCCAAAAAGAACCTACCGCATTTCCCGACGTGGCACACACAAGTAACCAGATGCATAACGACAGCCGAGGGGAGGAGCTTACCGGCACGGAGCTTATCCGCCTCCGCTCGACGAAGTTGGCGATGTTGCCGTCAACAAATCCCCAGCTATCCATTTCCGCACGCGGTAAGATCCCAATCCCCTTCCAGTTGCAGGCTGCTCCCTTCCGCTTCCTCTGCAACGACGGAGACGCGGCTTCGGGGTTTTGCCCTCCGCTCGTGCCACCTCCTCCGGCCCACGAAGTTAATGCTTCGGGGATCGCTACGGTGACCTCCCGCACGGGTGTGGTGCAGACATAAAGATGACTTCACGGCCGTTGGATCGTAGATTTCCGATCTGATAACCGATCGAGTATTTTATGGTTAGCTTAACCAGCCTTAATCTCTGATTTTAATTTTATATAAATTTTTATATGTTACTAAATTTTAAGTAAATTTTTTTACTATATAACTTTATTTTTATTTATTTTACTATTTTAATTTTTATTTATTTTATATTTTCAATTATAGACTTTTCAATTAATACTAATTTTCAAAGAGGTTGTTGTGATGATGGAAAAAACTTCAATAAATTCTAGTGAAACGAACAATGAAGTTCGAATTAGTTGACTTTCTGACTATTTTAAATCAAATAGTAAATAGTATGACAAAAATAAACTAAATTTAATTTGACTTACGTAAATAAATGATTCATGGAAATTTCACATTTAACCATGGGGAAAAATGTATCAATTTTTTATTATCGAATACTATATTTATTTTTTTGATAAAATCAAATAATATTTATTTTAAAAAAATTATTATTTTAAGATAATTTTACTATGAAATTTTAAACTTAAAATTTAAAAATTTTGTAATTATTAAAATGTCCCTTTAATGATAATTAGTTCGTATGCATTTGGAAAATTTGAAAGATCTGCATTTCTTGGAAGACACGTCATTGACAAGGGAGCGGAGAAGCAAAAGCTAAAAGCCCCGCTTTTCCCGTCAAAAAGGCCGGCGGTTAATTAATTAGATGTCCACGCAGTGAAGAATTTGTAATTAAAGTCATTCGTCGAAACGTTGAATAATAAAAATTAAACAAAATTCAATAATATCGTGAAAAAATATATGTACGAAAAATGAAAATTTTAAAAATATTAATTATTTCAAAAATTAAAAGAAATACATGTAAAAAATGAAAATCAAATACAGATGTTCGAACAAAATAAAACGTCGTATCTTTCTTTTTCTTTTTTCTTATTTTTTCTTTTCTTTTTATTTCCTTTCTTATTTTCATATTTTTCGTAAATTTCTCTTTTCTTCTAAATATCAATTGGATCGTGTTCAATTAGGTTGATATAATCCAACATGGTTAAACTCTGTAACACAATATGATTTAACAAACCATGCCTAGGTAGGTCTTTGGAATTTTCGTATCAGCACAGTACAACATGTGGTCTGGTACAAAAATAATTTTATAATTATTTTAATATATTGTTTTTAATTATACATATTGTATATAGTGTAGTGGTTTAATATTCTTAACAACTGATGTAAATTAAAAACCCACCTATGTTAATATTTTAATATTTAAAATTATATTAATATTTAACAAAATAAAAAATAATTAAAAATTAAAATGTGTCGGACCTGATCAACCTAGCCTGACATGAATAATACTAGGTCAACTAAAAATCTAGGTCGTGTCGATACAACATGGCCTATTGATATGTTTATTTTCTTTTTATTTCCTTTTTTTTGTTATTTTCTTATTTTCTTATTTATTTTTCTCTTATTTATATTTTAAATTTTGTATAATTTCTTTTTTATCTTACAAGCATATATAATATAAATATGATTTTCGATAAGTTTTTATCTTCGAAGTCAGAATTCTAAGATTAAAAGAAACAAAAAAAATGGGAATGTGAAAAATAATTTTTAGGTGAATGATTTTGAGATGAGAGGATAAAGAAAAATGATTTTGATAATAAAAGTAACAGATTGAAAAATGAGAATATCATTATGAAAATAGAAAAACTTTTAAAAATTGAGGTATCATTCACCAACCTTACTTCCTCATTCTGACAGTGGAAAAAAATAATTTTTAAATGAACGATTTTAAAATAAAAGGAAGGGGAAGAGTGATTTTGATAATAGAAGAAGTAAATTAAAGAATATGAATGTCATTACGAATAAAAGTACTTTTAGAAGATGAGATTAAGAATAATAAAAATGAACAATACTTAAAAGTAAGGCAAAATGAACTATGTCGAAGTCTTTTGTTGCAATCATTTAAGAGTTCTTAACATACTCATCGAAAATATGCCCTGATTCAATATTTAAAATAAAAAATATTTAAAAAATAAAACGTATCAAATCTAACCAATTTAACATAACACGAATCCATATAAGTTATGTCTGGGTCATTGACCAAAAGGCTAAGCTCGACCCAAATAGGCAGTGTTGTGCGACATTGCCTATTGATATGTCTATTTTCTTTTTATTTCCTTTCTTTTGTTATTTTCTTATTTATTTTTCTCTTATTTTTATTTTTAGTTTGTTATCATTTCTTTTTTATCTTACAAGCGCACATCATACAGACGTGATTTTCGATAAGTTTTTATCCTCCAAAGTCAGAATTCCAAGAATAAAAGAAAGAAAAAAAAATGGAAATACGAAAAAATAATTTTCACATAAATAATTTTGAGATAAAAAGATGATTTTGATAATAAAAATAATAAATTAAAAAATAAAAATATTATTATAAAAATAAGAATACTTTTGAAATCTAAGATATCATTCACCAACCTTATTCTCTCATTCCAAAAGTGAAAATGATTTTAAAAAAAAGAAAAGAGAAGAATGATTTTAATAAAATAAAAAATAAAAAATAAAAAATACCATTATAAATGAAAATACGGTCAAAAGATGAGACTAAGAATAATAAAAAGACAATACTTAAAAATAAAGAAAAAAGAACTATATCGAAATCTTTTGGTGTAACCAGAAAAAGAAAAAAAAAATTGCTCATCATACGCCAGATCGCACGGAAAGACCGAAGACCGCGTCCACCAAACACGGACGGAGGAGCCTGCGGAAAGGGCACAAGAAACACGCGCCACTGAACGGTAATAAATATGCAGCCGAAATATGAAAAAGCATGCGCCAGGTCAACCTCATGACTATTATTTTTTAAAAGAAATTCTAACCTGTATTAAATAAATAAATGGTATCATTGTAGAACCATAAAAGATCGAAACAAAAATTAAAAAAATTTCAATAAGTTCCACATTAAGTTGGGAAGCCGAACCCAAAGATTAAATTAAGAAAGATTATTAATTGCTTCGGTCAAATCCTGTAATTGAACCTTGAGAATATAAAGAAAAATGTCCCAAATTTAATTAAGTTCGGGTCGAAAACAACGAAAGCGGCAACGACGTAAAACCAGAAAAAAAAAAGAAAAAAAAAGGAAGAAACACATGTAAGAAACAGAGCGTATGCCGGCGGTTCAAAGTTCCAACACGCCATGAAATTGAAACGGGCACGCATGCAGCAATAATCGATTAATCTCCCAGCACTTTTTTCACTTCCCTCGCAACTTTTACCACACGCGCACACCCATGACCTCCGCCATTTTGGATCTCTCGCCCCCACATCACGACAAAGGCGTAGGTGTGATAAAGGATACGACAAGAAGATGATGCCATTGCGGCGGCCGATCCCAACGAAAAAGCACACGCTACTGCTGATGATGGTACAAGAACCACCATCGCTCACAACTACCAACAGTATCATCTCTGATAATAATATATAATAAGAAAAAAACAGTACCCATCTCACTGCAATGATTCGGTTCCAACCTCCGAAACCGTTATTCGCGACGATATTCATATATGCCTAAATGGCAAATCACGCAAGCTACATCGGAGAGATCAGAAAGAAATATACTTAGGAGGGGCTAGGGCTTCAGCCTGCTATTGTTATCACGGCGGATAAGATTGATGATCCCCAAGCATCCACTCCTCTGCATTCGTGATATATACGTGATCTTCGATCGGGAATGGATGCCGTCAAACGCTTCCGCAAAGTACAGCTTCAAAGTAATAGTTTGGCTTTCAGTGATTTCAGGTACTTGATCGCCTCGTCTATAACCGCAGTGGCATCTTTTTCATCCCCCCCACCTGGAATTAACCGCCGAAGGACGCCCAATGTTTCACGTATCCGGTCATTCTTTACACTCTTGTCGGTTTTATCAGACTTTGCACTAGCTGCCAACATTTTGGTCGTGCCGTTTGCAGAACATAGTTCATCATCGCTATTAGCTTCAACGCTGGCCGCCCGCTGCCACTCGTGTATCCTCACAGACGTTGCAGTGTCCATGAGAGAAGGGTCGTCCTCAACATTATGATTGAGACGTCTTCTCTTTGTGGGTTCCCCAGAAACGGTAACCTCTTCGTCCCTTCCTGTTCTTTTAATGGGGGAATATCGACCTGTTGATGCCTCTTCCTCGTCCTCCGAAGGCGAATTGAGAATGGCATCAATTCCATCCATATCTTCAGACGTCTCGTCGATATTGTTCCCTACGCTGGTTTTAACAGATCGGTTGATGAGATCGTCATTGATCCGTAGCTCCTCTTCAAATCTATAGCAATTAGGATGATTCTCAACATTATCAGCAGGATTTTGCTGGAGAATCGGAGGCCTCCCTGCAGAGAACATCAACCTCGTTCTGTCACCTGATTGATCAAAGATGACAAACTGTCTCTGAGAAGCTTGAGTTGGTGGCAAATTGATAGGATCCAATGTCCGATTGAAAGCTAAATTCAAATGAATGAATTCTGAAGCATCAATTCCAAGCGCTACATCTGCACTCCCAATAGGTTCACAAGGATTAACGCTAGAAGGGAGCAACAGCTGTTTGGAAGCAACAAATCCATGTGGTACACTTCCACCAGCAATCTGCTCACAACGGTTGATACGGGAAGAAAACCCAGCATTAGTGCTCTGGCGCACAGAGTTGTGGAAATTCATTCTTCCTTCGCCATTCAACATTAAATCTTGCGATTTTGATTTCTTCCATTCAATCCAAGCACCAACATCTGGATCCATTCCTGTACCCATCCAAGTGCTGTGCCCAAACTGGAAACACCTGATAAAGAAAGATCCATTCATCAAGAGAAAGAATAATTCAAAGTGCCAAGCCAGAGAAAGGAACTCAAACAAGTACACCAAGTACATACACTCGCTCACTCAAAATATTTTACCTTTCAGTTTAATCCTTCCAGGTTAATAACGAGCGGAAAGAAAGAAAAGCAAGTTTACGTGACAGGCTTGAGAAGGTGACGAAAGTACTCAGTCTGCGTAAAGAAAACAACACAAAGTTAATAAAGTGCTGCAAGTCTCCATTTCTTTGAATAGTGGATGGCGTATTTGGCTCTTCTTTAAACATCGTGTATTTAGCTCTTTTAACATGCTCACCTGACAATCTTGCACTTGCTGGACGCATGCTATAACCACGATAACGATCGTAGAACTTCCCGCAATTCCATTCTCATGTTTATGTGCTCGAAATCGTGTCTGTGTGGCTGCTTGGTTAATCATAACTGCTTTGTTATTGAAAATGAATCACCAGAGTCCACCAGCTAAGAAAAAGTAGAGACCAGGAAATAGGAGCAAGGAAGACCAGAGACAATATGACAGATAGAACAAGAGGGGAACTCAACGATTCAAACAGAGCGAGATGGCAAGAGAAATCAGAAACTACGAAAAGGAGCACTGGTTTCTCCAAAAGGGATGAATTTGACAAAGAAATAAGCAAACCAGTATCTACTCCCTTAACAAGTTCAGCAAATTCTACGAAAATTAGGCTTCCGGGGTGAGATCGAAGACAAACAAACAGTGGAAAATAGGGAAAAACTTTGAAACAAAGAGGACCAACAAATTACAAAATGACTCTGCAGTACAAATTCAATGAGACGATGTTACGCAACACATCAATATAGATACTCAGCCACAACATGCTGCTCTACGGCCCCTCCAGTCAAGTTTTCTTATTCAAGCCACCTTTGACACCTGCAACGCATGAAAACAGAAATCATAAATCTTCATCAAATCCTAGACAAGAAATATCCTAAAACGGCACCGGGGGGCGAAATAATCAAGTGCAGATATTTCCAAGCCACAAAACGGTAAAAAAAAAAAAATCGCCATGAAAAGGATCGAGATTTTGAAAGCAATACTAAATCGTGATCATTCCAAACGACCGACGAAGACCTGCCAAAGCCATCCGCAAGTGGAATTCAGAGATAACGGCAACTCACACTGATGGAATCGATTTCGGGGGTTGGAGAAGAAGAAAATCCTCCTCGTTCCAGCTCTCGGAAAAATGCGATTAAGGCCAGCAGAAATCCTAAATAAAAACCATATGAGATCGATTAGAGACGAGAGGGAAGAACAAACAAGAAGAAGAAGAAGGGCGAAAGGCAGACCCGTCTCCGCGCCGAAAGATAGAACGCGTTCTCTAATCCCAGTTTCCTACCAGGAAAGAGGAAAGACGAGAGGGAGGATATTATTTATATCCACTAGGATGACGCAAATACCCTTACCGGACGTTCATATTTACGTGTTGGTACAATTTGATGGTATAATTTGTTAGTACAATTTGTTAGCACAATTTCGCGGCGACCGAGTACCTTTACGAAAATTCCACTTCATATCCTTTTTATTTACGAAAAGCCCACCATGCGCCTGCTGCTGCCTTTTTTTCCCGCCTAATGCTAATTTTTGCGATTTAAATTTTTATTAAAACTACATATGCCAATGCTATTTATCGGAAGAACCATTTCACTTGGATTAAATTTTTTTTTTTTTAACATAGAGAACTATTTATTGGAAGGAACCCCGAACCAACGCATTTTTTCTCTCCCTTTGATTAAAACTTAGAATTTTTGCGATTGATGGCGATTATCGGGAAAATAACCCTTCACGCTGGCTTGCACGTTCGGCGAATGATGTTGATTAAGAATCTTTCCCCCTTTTTTTTATTTAACCTATGGTGGACAACATTAATTTTTGGCATCGCACTTTACGGAAAGATGATTTAAATCTAAATTTAAATTCATGAAAATTAAGAATTAATTAAATTAAGAATTAATTAAATTAAGAATTAATTTCTTCTATCGTAAGCACTCGATTTCAAATATCAATAGAGATGTGAATTTTTAATCACTAAAGCGATCGATGTATTAATGATTAAAATAACTTTTTAAAACTTAAAAGTCTTGCGTTCAAATCCTTACGTACTATTTTAAAAATAAAAAATATGAATTTCTTTTAATTAAATTCTTGAACTTTCCAAATACAAATCCTCCAGATTTCGTTAGAATTTGATAATCATGTTCATATTATAAAATATCATTATTAATGTTTACAATAAACTTAATTTTAAGTATTTATTTTACAATATAAAATACATAATTTAATAATGTCAGACGATTATAATTCAAGCTATCTGATTAATTTTGAATTATATTCACCTAATGTTATTAAATTACGTAATACTTGCAACTTAATTATGTATTCTACATCATATTATAATATGTGAATCAACCGAGTTTAGGTGAGATCTCAATCAAACCGTAAAATTAGCGATATATATTGTTCAATTCAGGTGAAAATTTAATTCTTTGCGTTAAAATTCGTCAGGTAGATAATAAAGATTTCTGAATTGAAGTGAGATTTGGAAATCATCTAAGCAAAGCACAATAAAAAAACTGACAAAAGTGAAAAACCTGGTGCTCTTTCCATTGTCTTCGGAAAAGGAAAGGTGAAAGGAGTAGAAAGCAAACCTCAGCATCGTCGACGGTGATCGTCGTCCAAGGCATAGGATTTGTCGCCTAATTTGAAGATGAGCAAGAAGATCGAGAGAGACAGAGGAGTGGGACCGTGGGAGGCGTCGTCGAAGGCGTAGAATCTTGTCGCAACATGTTCATTTTATAATAGTTGTAAGTCGCAAAGCCGAAATGCAATTTTCACAGCCCCGGGAATTTTTTAATATTTTCCCCGACAGCAACGATTTGTTGGACTTTTGCAACATCTGCCCCACGTTTTTCTTCCGTAGAGGGGGCAAGCTTGCAAAACTTTTATAACTTGCCTTTTGTCGCCAAATTTAAATAGATGGGTGGTTCTGAATTAAAAAATATGCAATAGGATTTTTAAAAATTATATATAGTCGAAAAAACAAATTAACGAAATAGTTCCTTTTTAATATATATTGGCATGAGTTTGTGTTTTTGAACAGTGCAATGCCCAGGCCCCAGTTCCATTTTTTTTTCTTTTTTTAAAAAGATGTTTGATTTTCGAAGTGTTTCTGTAAACGGTAATTTCATGCAAAACTGCAAATATAAGTTGGTAGATGCGGAGGGGAGGTTCCTTTTCCCCGCAGGCATTAATAAAATGGATACCATGATAAATGAAGATCTGGAATTTGATTCCTAGAGCAGAGGCATTGGAGGGCCTTCCAGCTAAATCCGGTAAAAGATATGATTTGACTAGTATGACATAGATTAGTAAGTCGTATTTTGATTAACTTTTAAGATTTTCGTATTGACATAGTATGACACGTGATACAATATAACACACAAATTTAAATAACATGAATGACATGATTTAAGTTATTTTTCACGTGTTATAATTTTTAGGAGTGAAATAAATTCTTTTAATATCATTAATATATATGGAATGAATATCCAAATATGATTTCCTTTGATGTGATAGATTGATAAAAAAAATAAAGTTTAATTTTTCCAATTTTATCACATACGATAAGAGATTTACTAATAATTTTTATATTTTCAGTAACATGTAAACAAGTTTTAAATATTAGTGGAGTATACTTGATGATAGAAGATAAAGTTAAAAGTGGATATACTAAAAGTCACGATGTATATCAAAGATCGAGAACTTGCTCGATTTCTTGAAAAAAGACTAGATATTTTGATAATTTTAATTTGTAAATGTAAATTTTAATTTTTTCACAAATTATAATAATGTAAATGTAATTTTTTTTAAATTATTTATAAGTCAAATTTGTATATTTCGTATATATAAATTGTACGTAGATTAACGATTTGAAATTTCGTATCATATGATTCGTATTAAACTTATTATAATTATATAAATATATAATACTAATATTATATTAATTATTTAATAAAATAAAAATAAAATAAAATTAACACGATAGGTCATGTTTGTGCAAGGCATTGCACGATACAGTATAACACAAATAGTGTGGGGCCGTGAAAAATCAAGTGTAGCAACATGATGTCCACATTCTTTACCCAAATCTCTCGTACCCAGGCTGTTCACACGGTAAAAAATAATAATTTAGTTTAATTTTATAAATAATAAAAAATATAAAAATTATTTAATAAATATATTATAAAATATTATGATATATAATGAAAAATGTAATTATAAAATATTAAAATATAAAGATAAACAAAGATGCTCTTTTAGTATTTAAAATTAATAAAAAATTACGGATAAAAAAGTAAATTAAACCATAATTGTCATCCGATGATTTGTTTATTGAGATTTAAGTACACGATTACTCGGTGGGCATCCATCGCCCATTTCTACGACATATAGTGTTGACATCCATGCTCGCAGGCGTGCGTTGTTTGATTCTTTAACGATTGATGCACGGAACACGCTTTTAAAAATCTTGATATAACCAACCCATCGATGAAAGTCCCACGTCCATGAGCGAGACAACCGGCACAGCTGTGTTTCTGGAGATCTCCAATCACCATTTTCCAAATGGATAATTTTTAAGCAGTTTTTTTCTTTTTTAAGGTGTGACAGATGACCTCATAAGAATTACAAGATTACGTTTGTTTAATAGTTTTAAATAACTTTCTAGAATTCTTTTTGAAAATTATCATTTTAAAATTATTATATTCTAATTGTAAAGTTTTGAAAAGTATTCTTGATGTTGCGTATGCATTTATTTATAAAAAAGTACAACTTTATCATCTTACAGTAAAAGAAGTTAAAGTTAGACCAAATAAATACATACTGTAATACTATGAAGATCAAAGATGAAGTGTAGAGGAAGTAGAGAAGGGGAAGGTGGCAAAGTGCTAAAGCGAAAAATATGTATCTTGTATAGAAGATAAATGAGTAGTCTTTTTATACATATGAAAAATCAAAATGGTAAAACCCTAAATCTAGTAAAATAACAAAAATAAGATAGTTGGGCCTAAGTTCAACACTCCCCTTCAAGTTGGAGCATAGATGTTATCAAAGCCTAACTTGCACACAATGTAGTTGAATTTGGTTTGCAATAAGGGTTTGGTGAAGATAACGATGATTTGTTCATTACTCCTTAGATATTTAGTTTCGTGTTCTTCTAGTTTTTCACGAATCAAATGACAATCGATGTTGATGTGCTTCGTTCGCTCATAGAAAATAGAGTTTGCAACTATATGTTCTGTAACCTTATTATCACAAAACATCTTGATTGGTATCTACATATCAATACCAAGATGACATACCTTAGCCACATGATCACAATAGTGCAGTTTGGCATGAATTGATATTCAAACTTAGTTGAAGATTTGGAGACAATATTCTGCTTCTTAGTTTTCCAAGATATGAGTAACTTGCCAAAAAAGACAATATATATTGTGATGGATTTAGTAGTGAAGGTGCAATTATCCTAATCAACATCACAATATACCTTGAGATCAAGAGTATCATTACTGTGAAAAGTAATGCTTTGACCAAGATTATTCTTCAAGTAATGTACAACCTAGAGTGCCGCATCATAGTGCTCTTGGAAAGGTTTAATAACAAAGTGACTTAAATAATTGACAATAAAAGATATGTCAAGACGAGTAACAATAAGGTAAATTAACTTACCAACAAGTCTTCTATAAGTAGATGGATCTGGTGAGACATTGTTACTGTTATATTCTAATTGTAAATACCTTTCCATGGGTACTTTGACAAGCTTACTCCTCGTTAATTCTATTTCGTCGAGTAAGTCAAAGCACGTATTTTCGTTGACAAACATTTAACTCTACTTTGGAAGTGGCAACCTCCAATCTCATATTTTAATTTTCCTAGGTCTTTAATGACAAAACTATTCCTGAGAAGATGCTTCAAACGTCAAATCTCTTTTTCATCATTGCCTGCAATAAGGACGTCGTCTACGTAAACAAGTATAACTACATGAACATTGTTATGTTTTAATGAGAATAAAGAATAATCTGCTTTGCTTTATTTATAGTTAGCCTTGTTGATGAGAGCATTGGACAATGTAAGCGTTTTGCGTGTTTAGAATTAAACCACAAAGTTTAAATTTTAATATTTATAATTACAAGTGTACGATACTCATTATAATAAGCATATGTAAATACAGATTGAATTTACAAGAAGTTTGTCTAAAGATATCATCAAAATCAATCACAACTTTGTAAAACAATCATTAAGAAAACTAAAAAATTGCTATAATAATACACCAATAAAAAAAAACTTTATAGAAAAAGTAAAGTTTTACACTGTATAGGAAAATTCCGAATTTCTCAGTTTATGGAAAATGAAGAATAATCATTTATATACAAAATAAATATGAAATATAAATATCAAACATTTGGATATTTACACAGTCTCAAAACTAATATTTTTACACAAATATATAAATATATGTTATATACATACATGTACAAATATACAACAATAATATAAATCTACTGCACCTAATACACGAGCTAAACCTTCCGCCAAAGTAGGAAAGTTTGTGCCAAAAGTACTGCAGCAGGTCTGTAAGGTTTGCACCAAAGCGATGCAATCAGCCACTAATGAATAAAATAATACTATAATAATTAAATAAATATAAAATGATATAATATAATATAATATTAATTACATTATTAAATAAACTACACAAGGAAAGAAAAATTAGGCTAAACCTTTCACACTGATCGATGTGTTTGAGCGTTTAGGTGAGGCCACAAACTTATTCCATAAGATTAACGATTCAAACAATGAACTTCATTGTCTGAGCCTTCAGACAAAAGAATAATAAAAAAATAATAAAAATAATAAACAGATAAAGAATGAACTAGTTCTGGCAGAGAACTTACTCCGTTGCTTGAGAACTTAGGCAACCAAAAATACAGAATAAACTGTAAAAATAACAACTCATCTTCTTCCTTAGTTTCACTTGACCTAATGTGTGTATTCGAAGATACCAAACACTCATTAATAGGCCACTTAGCTAAATCATTAGGAGAAGAGTAAAGAATCTCATTCGAAGGAAGTATTTACAATAAATACGATATTCATATAGAAAATATCACTGTAAACAACATCTTACAAGCTAGCTTCGAACCCAAGTAAAATAGAGACAAAAGAACCCAAAACTGCAACTGTACAGAACCACAAAAATAACAAACTAGAGAACATAAATCCGAAGATATTCACATGAAAAATAAAATAAAAACACAGCCATTCACAACATACAAATGTAAAACGAAAATACCAATTTTCATTCACAAGAACAGTTGAGAACAATCCCATATTTGGGGAAATAAAAATTATGCTAAAGTTAGTGACAAACAAAATGCAAATGCAGACACACAAAGTCTTATACAAGGATGCAAACACCTATAAACATTTGTATAAGGGTCACTCCTCTTGTTCCTATTGCACCTTGAAGCTTTTCACCTCTTCCTAGCGGTTGCGCCCTTCTTCGATTGAACATTCCCAGCTTCGCTATCTTGTTGTGGCTGTCACCTCACCACAACGCTCACCAGCAGGAGGAATCTTCAAAAGCCGTCGGTGAAGGCACCTGCAGACAAAGTCTTTAACTCCCACATCTCAAAGGAACCAGCTGCCCCCTTGAACCTTCTAGTTACCATGCTATAGCTGCTCCTGCCTGAAGTACCCCTTGCAGATGTCCACCTTCAAGTTCCAAACACAGCCCACAACACCAACCGAAGGAAGGAAAACGAAGGTCGAACCTCCTTAGTTGAGCCCTATTGCAAGAGAATGGTGGAAGAACAGATGTAGAAAACACGAACAAGAAAAAGACCCGTTCACTATTGCAATGGGACTTCAATATAAAGAGCTTCTTTAATAGCAAAAGGTGAGAGAGGATCAACAGCTCCTTCAATGTTACATGATAGCTATCAAGATGAAAATGGCAGTCGACGATTTGCTTTCCAAAATAAAGTTTACCATGCCTCCCTACTTCATCGTCTAAGTTCGTTGTCTGGGTCTCGACATTATGAGAATCTATCTAGTATAAAAATTTACAATGTCTTAATCATTTGTTAAATCTTCAATGTGTGTATATATTAAAATATTTTTAAGATATTACAAAGGTATATTTTACGATCGTTACCCTCTTAAAAGTAAGTTCTAACAAAATTCAATATTTGCATCTTATAAACATAAATAAAACCTAGCATATGAGTTGTTTAATTAACGATTTTTTACACATGAGGCTTAACTAGTGCATTTAACAACAATTTAGACCATAAAAACATGCACGCTCTATAAATAAGATTGTCATATAATTTCACTTAAAATCATATAAAATGTATCAATTAAAATCATAACATGCATGTCATAATATATATAAAAGTGCACGTAATGATCTTTTATAGGCAATGTGTGAAACCAATTTCTCGATGCTTGTTTGAGACCAAAAAGGGATTTTTTGAGCTTGTAGACTTTGCGGCTATGCAAAAAGGCATTTGTGATATTCAATTGCTGAAGGTTCCATTTGAGTTTGGCAGCAACAGGAAGTGTGGCACGTAGAGTAGAAATTTTGACCATAGGAGTAAATGTTTGATCATAGTCAATGCTTTCACTTTGAGTGAAGTCTTAAGACGAGTTTTGTACCTATTAATGCTGCCATCTTCCCTTCTTTTGACCTTAAATACCCATTTGTAACCGATGGCTTGCTTTCCTTCTAGCAAATCAACAAATTCCCATTTGACCTTGTTTTCCTTCTCTTCTGTCAACGTTGTTAATGTAGTTTGCAAAATTGGATGAGAGCTTGTTGCATGTAATGTAGTTTTTGAGAGGAAACTTTATCATAGGATTTGTCTCACTTTGGTTGCAAATATAATCTATGTACTTGATTGGTCGACGTCTTTCTCTATCAGATCAATGCAAATTACCATTATCAAAAGATCTGTCTTGATTATCATTAGGTGGAAGTTTTGGAGGTTTTATATGATGTTCAGTATCTTGCTCAATGAACACAAGGTCTTATTAGTAATAACAGGAATGTTGCCACATTGAGTAGGTACGTCAGAAAGGACAACTTTGTGTTCCTCTTGACATTTATCCTAAGTGGCAGTTCTGTTTTGTATGTTAATGGGCCATAAATCTTTGTCAACATTTTTAGAAGTATTCTTGAAAGGAAAGATTTTTTCATTAAAACTAACATCACGACTAATAATAAATTTGTTATTTTGCGTATCATAAAGAGTATATCATTTTGTTCCTAAAGAATATCCCAAGAAAACACATTTAGTAGTTCTTTCATGAAACTTATGTTTAGCCACAACATTTTTAGCATAAGCAAGATAACCAAAAACTCTAAGTTGATTATAATCAAAATGCTTGCCATACAAAACAGAATATTGAGTTTTGTTTTTGAGAGGTACACTAGGCATACGATTTATTAAGAAAATTGTTATTCTAATGCATTCTTCTCAAAAATTTATAGGGACTCCTAAATGAAATTTGATAACTCTAGTGCGTCAAGCAAGTGTCCATGTTTTCTTTCGATAACAACATTTTGTTGTGGTGTGTAAAGACAAGTATGTTGGTGCAAGATGCCTAAATTATCAAGAAGACTCTTTGATGTCCTTGTCAATGACTTCAATTTCATTGTTAGTTCTTATTGCTTTAACTTTGGAGTCAAATTGAGTCTCAACATATGTAAAGAAATATTTTAGGTAATGCAAAACTTGTGATTTACTACTCATGAAAAACAACCTAGTAAAATTAGTATGATCATCTACAGAAGTGAGAAAGTAATGCGCACTTGACGTGGATGATTCATTGAAAGGGCCCCAAACATCAACATGTATAAGCTGGAATTTGTCCTATTATTGCTATAACTAGTAGGAAAAGGTGACCTAGCATGTTTTTCTGCTTTACAATGTTCACAAAAACCCATGCGAGAGATTTTATAATCAAGAAAGTCATTCATAATCAAAGCTTTTTTAGAGGATGGATGTCCAAGTCTGTAATGTCAAATGTCATTAGTAACATTGCTAACATGATTAATATAGCAGTTTGAACTTAATCTAAAATTTGGATTAAGAAGAAATAAGTCTCCATGTCTGTCAGCAACTCCAATCACCTTTCAACTCGATAAGTCCTGCAAGATGCAGTGATTAAAAAAGAAACAAACACTGCAATGTAAATTATCAACAATTTTGGCAACAGAAAGTAAATTAACATTAAAATTGGGTATATAAAGAACATCTTTCAAATTAATGTATTCATTTAAGTTTACTCTTCCTATTCCAACTATACTAGCACATTGGTGATTAGGTAATTTAATAGATATCTTGTTATCAGGAATGACAACATCAACAACTTGATTTTCATCATGTGTCATGTGATCTGTTGCATCACTATTTATAATCCAACTATTTAATGCATTTAAACTAGCACAAAGATTAGCATATTTACCTACCATATTGGATAGACTCATAGCTGTGTTTTCTACATCATTGTTCAGGAGGCTAAGTAGTTTGGCAAATTGGTCCAGATTTAGTCGGCCAAGATTAGATGCTTCACCACCAGCATTATCTGTAATACACACATTTGGCGCCTTTCTAGGATTCTTGTGATGTAGCTTGTGTCCAAGTGGCAATCCAATTAGCCAATAACACTTTTCTTTAGTGTGTCCTGTTTTCTTGCCGTTGGTACAAAAGTATTTGTCCTTCTTATTAGAATTGTCACTGTTATTCTTGAATTTTCCTACTTGAAGGGCAATGGAATCAGTTGGGACGGGACTACAAAGTTCCTTTTACCTTTCATCTTGAAGAACCATACTATAAACGTCATTCATGCTGGGAAGAGGTGTAGTAGCTAAGATCTAATTGTGAACGATGTTGAATGTATCATTTAATCCCATTAGAAAGTCCACAATTTGATTTTTTTTTCCTTTTCTATTGTTTCTTTGAGGACTGGGCATTGTTCACCATTACTGCAGTTACAAGGTCTAGTACAAATGCTTAACTGATCCCATAGTACCTTTAATTTCCCAAAATAAGTGGTAATGTTGCTACTTTCTTGTTTTAAGTCACTGATAGCTTTCCTAACCTGATAGAGTTTGGTTAGACTTTTTTGTTGATACCTTTGACATAGATCTGTCCACATTTCTTAAGTTGAACTTCTATAAATGATAATGCAAGCAATGCCAGGTTGAACTGAACTAGTACGTCTAGACATCACCATGTGATTGCACCAACTCCAATGGACATGCTCTATGGGGAATTTTTCTTTATCTGGATTTTTCAATGTTCCATCAATGAAACCTAACTTATTCGTGACACTAAGTGTTATAAGAATTGTCTTGGATCATTCATCGTAGTTATCACTATTGAGAAGATAGTTATCACTGTTGAGAAGAGTGACAACTAAGGCTTGTTCAGCAATAATAAAACATCAGTAATTGTATTTACAACAGTCATAATAAAAGATTGTAACAGAATCAACTGCAATAAAGAAAATTAAAAGAAAAATAATGACAAACAACGAAGGATTAGTAGCATCTTGTTGGTTCAAAAGTTTGGTACGACAACAACGGAACCGTTCCTTGTCAACAACATGCATTTTAAGATAAGAGATAAAAATTCTAAATCTTTTGTAATAAAATATTTCCATGAGGGTGAAGAGGAAAATTGGAGACACGCTGGGGATTTTGCGAAGCGGCGCCGGCGATTTGGGGAAGACGAACTCGTGAGTGGCGACGATCGCGCGACTGGCGGTGAGCGACGGCGAGCGGCGAGCAGCGATGAGCAGGGACGAGTGGCAACGGGCGACGACGAGTGGTCACGAGCGGCGATGAACGGCGACGAACGGCGACGGCGATTTTCGGAACGATTTTGGGAAAAAGGGGGCGCGGATGAGCGACAACGTGATTTTCGTTTTACACACTCTCGATTAAACGCTGCTTTGATAAAGATCAAAGATGAAGTGTGGAGGAACTAGAAAAGAGGAAGGTGGCAGAGTGTTTGGGCAAAAAAATATGAATGCATTGAAGAGAAATGAGTCATTTTATACATATGAAAAATAAAAAAGGTAAAACCCTAAATCTAGTAAAAGAACAAAAAAAAAGATAGCGGAGAGCTCAACAAATACCAAATAAAAGAAATTAAAGTTATAGTTTCAACTTCAATTGTGTATATAGTAAAAAAAAAAAAAAATGAAGTTAAAGTTACAAGAATAGTAATTGAAATTAAACTTTAATTATTATACTGTAGGGAGTTTGATTATTTGTTAAAAATAATTACAACATCAACTATATACGGTAAAAGAAGCTTAAGTTTTACCTAAATAAACGTTACCTGTAAAGATGTCAACTTTTTGTGGTCTGACACTATTCGTGTCGTACCATGTCATGCTTTGTACGAATTTTTTCAATCCAAATATGACCCGTATAGTCCAATTAAATCTTATCGGTCAATTGTACCATTGACTGTATCGAATTGTGTTGAGTCGTATTGAATCATGTCAATCTAATTTTATTTTTTTAAATAATTAATATAAAGGAATAATGACTCTGTAGGCACTCACAGAAGTAACTTCTATTGGTGCTCGATTTAAGCTATTCAATGAGTATTAGATAGGCGCAAAAGGGGTGAGTGCGATCGGCAACGGAGCAAGTGAGCACGAGTGATGACAAAGCGATCGCAAGGGTGATGGCAACGACAGACTCTTCTTCCCCTTCTCCCTTGACAATGAATTAGATCTCCACTATGCAGAAGTCTTCTCCCCCTTCTCCTCAACAGTGAATTCCATTGGACTTAGTTTTTATTTTTTATTTATTTCATCAACGAAAATTCCTATGCCTTGTAGAGGAAAATCTATTGAACTTGATTAATTTTTTCTTATCATTGGAAATTCCTTTGCCTTTTAAAAGAAAATCCATTGGACTTAGTTGATTATTTATTTATTTCGTCTCTACCTCGTAGAGGATAATTCGATGGACTTATTTTTTTATTTATTTTTTTATTTTGCCAATGGAAATTCCTTTGCCTCGTAGAGGAAAATCTATTAGACTTGATTAATTTTCTTTTGTCACCGAAAATTCCTTTGCCTTACAAAGGAAATCCTGTTAGATTTAATTTTTATTTTCTGGTTCAACAAAAAATTCATTGCCTTGTAAAGAAAATTTCGTTAAACTTAGTTTTTATTTTCTGGTTCAATGGAAAATTCATTATCTTGTAGTGGAAATTCCGCTCACCCCTTCTTTTTTCCCTTCTCCCTCGATAGTGAATCAGATCTCCATTACATGAAAACCTTTTTCCCCTTCACATCGACAATGAATTGGCATTACCCGCGAAAGCCGTTGCCATCGCCTACGCTATTGCAATCGCCACTCGTGCTCACCCACTCCGTTGCTACTCGTGCTCACCTCCTTTTGGCCATTTGATCGTTTGATCGAATACCTACAAAAGTTACATTTATGAGTACCTACAGAACCTGCTATCTCTTAATATAACATCAATATTATATATTCATATAAATGTAATAAGTTTAATATGAATCATCTAATATGAGATTTGAAACTATCAATCTATATACAATTTATACAACTTAAAAAAATATATCATTATATTTATAAAAAAATTACAAATATTATTTTTGATACAAAATGTACAAATTTGACATACAAATAATTAAAAAAATTTAAAAATTACATTACATAAATTATAATTAATTAACATAAAATTACATTTACATTATTACAATTTTAGAAAAAAAAAATGAAAATTTACATTTACAAATTAAAATTATTAGAAAATTCTTTCATTAAACTATCAAGTTTTTTTTCATGAAATTGAGTAAGTTCTCGATCTTTAATACATATCAAGACTTCTAGTATATCTTCCTTTAATCTTGATCTTTTGTCATCAAGCATACTCCACTAATACTGAAAATTTGCTCATATGTTACTGAAAAATATTGAAATTATTAGTAAATCTCTTATCATGTATGATAAAATTAGAAAAATCAAAGTTTATTTTTTCTATCAATCTATCACATCAAAGGAATTCATATTTGGATATTCATTTCATAGATATTGATGATCGATGATGTTAAAAAAATTTATTTCACTTCTAAAAACTATAGTACATGAAGAATGACTTGAATTGTGTTATTCGTGTCATCTAAATTTGTGTCGTATTGTGCCGTGTTGTGTCGATACGAAAGTCTTAGAAGTCAACCTAAGTACGACCCACTAATTCATGTTGTGTCGATTAAACTGTCGTTGACTATGTCGAACCGTAAACACAGTTTAGCCCAACCCGATTGACACCTCTATCTACCTAAATTTAAAATCAAAACACCTAACATCCACGGGTGAATTATCAATTATCCAAGACATTTTAAAATTTTATTTCAAAATTAATTAATAATAAAGAAGGAGGTCACATAAAGTTCAATTCAATCACACATGCCGGACTTTTTCTTGGAAATATTTTATCATACCTCAAACTTTTTCTTTCGCCTGACAAGTGATTTATTTACAAACAAATATACGTGCACTTCCTTAATATTACGTCGAAAATTTATTTTAAAATTAATTAACAATGAGTGAACATGATGTTGCAACTTTTTAATTTTAAAATTTAAGGTTTAAGCGTGATATGATTAATTCGATGGAATCTAACTTCTAATTACCTATGATTAACGATACGTTTATCAAAACCCGGTTGTGATTCTCTAGTGATTCTGACATGATTTGTTTAACTGCTTACCACCAGAAAGAGATCAAAAAAACATATGATATGTTCTCATCTATATGGTTGTCTTCAACGTCCATGGACTGACCACACATCAGTGGGCCTGCAAATGTTTCCACCTCATGGGCCCGATCCAAATCAATGAGAAGGCATTTGCCCAATTGCCCTTGGAGAATTTATATTCTCTGAAATCACGAAAAAAGAAATTTTTTTAGGTTTTTAACTATTTTTTTCGGATAGGAATTTTGATTTTTTTATTATAATTTTCGTATATATATATATATATATATATACACACACGTACGTGAAAAATGATTTTATAGGTATTTATAGAAATCATTTCCGTAGATGATCGTCAAATATTAATCGAACGGTTTAGATCGTCAGACATGTGTGTACACTTGATAGAATAAGTTTATCGAGACAACATCATCTTCAAGGAATTTTCGTTGACTTATCAATTTACGTAATAAAGTAAGTTCGTTATGTAAATTGATCTTTAACGAATCTTCGTTGTTTTATAAGTTTACACAATAAATTTTTATTATCATTTTCAATGAATTTACAAAAAGTAAATTCTGTAGTCACTTATAAAACCTGTGGATTCTCTCTCCCTGTATATATATATATACAAAGAGAGAGAAAGAGAGAGATTTCTCACACCTTGAGACCATCGCCAACTTCAATTCTGTGTGTATCATTATTGTTTAGAAGTTTATTGGAACTATCAAACGCATACTAAGATTTGAATTGGGATAAGAATCACAGTTGATTATTATATCCTTAATTATCGCCGGTAAACTCCATGAATGCGTGCATTATTGAGAGCGGTGAGCGGTCACCTGGCCTGCGCATGATTGGTTTGGGTACTACAAGCTTTTTTAAAAAATTATTAGTGAAGTTTACCTGTCAGTGAAGTTTTGAATTCAAAATCATAAGTTTAATAAAAAAAATTTAATCATTAAATAATTTCATTTCTTCGTTTTAGAAGTGAAAAAAAGTAATTTTTAAATAAATAATTTTGGGATAAAAGAAAAGAAAAGAGTTTTTTTTATAGTAAAAAAGTAAATTAAAAAATATGAATGTTATCGTAAAAATAGAAGTACTTTTGAAAAATAAAAATAAAAAAAAGTGAACAATACTTGAAATATCACTTTAATGTTTGTTTAAGTACCACTGGAAGCAACAACCATTGGAGTTTTAATGCAGTGGTTTGACGAGGTGCAGGTCGTCGAGATGAGAGCCGGCTTTGATCAGCTCAAATCTTGAGGAGCTACCGCAGTTTTTATTAATTACAGAGAGTTGTACCTCTCACCAAACATCCACAGCATTAGAAATGTAAGATTTAATCAAAGAGACGATGAGAGACTCTGTACTCATCTCAGTGCATGATATTATTGTGTACCCAAGTTGTAGTTTATTATAACCTTTTTTCTCCCTCCCGAGAGATATACATCTACCTGTCTGTTTTTGTACTGTAAAGTTAGTCATCTTTAATCAGTTAAATCTGATCACTAAATTTCATTTCAAAACTACTTAGATGGAGGAGAACGAAAGGCACAAATGTGTTAAAACAAAATTCTAACACATCATTTTTGATGCAGAACTATTAAGTTTAACGTTCCCTGATACCTTGTGACTTTGTTTTTAATTTTTATGTATTTGAAAGGCAACATGTATGAAACAGACTTTAATATCATGGTAAAGTTTATATTAGAATCAATAGATAATAAGAAAATGAAAGCAAAAATATATCAAACTCGAGTTCTATCACATTACATGAGATTATCAAGTCTGACACTTACAAGAACTGGTTTAGTGTTGGGTGTGCCAGACCACCTAGTGGAGAAAAGGGTCTCGTGCAGAAAATCCTTGACCATGGATGGAGACATGGAAGAAGTGTTTCATGACTAGGTAGGGAGTTTGATCAATTTGAAGAGTGTTTGGATGTCTAGTCTATACTCAGAGACTTATGACACAAGTAGACCAAATCATGACCTCTACATGGCAAAATGTTAAGTCAACAAGTTACATGTACTTCTTATCTAGCGAAGGCTTAGTTGAATTATGTCATACTCGAAGTAACTGTAAGTTATTATTGATTATGATTGATCATGAACTGTAATGTCATTGCGTTAGAAACATGACAAGGTTAAAGTGGTCTATTACATGCGGCAGATGTAGAGTTAAGCATAAATACTTATTTGTTAAGGTAATGATTGGTATTCGTGATTTCCATAAAAACTTTCATTAAATTCTGAATTCCTCTAAGATCCATTAACAGTATCAAAAAAAAAAAACCCAAGTCTTGAATTTATAACATGCTCGCTTTATTCTTCAAGTTCTTGTGGACTGGGAAGGGCTAGTGGTGCCTAAGGTTTTTATTTTATGACTAGGTTTTTAACTGCAGAGGTAGAAGTGTGCAGAAGTTACAATAGGTTGGAGCATGATCTCCATCATCCCCGAGGATGCTGGTCCCAGCAGTACCAAAGCCTTGCAGCCTTCACTGTAAAACAGCTCTCACATGGTGCACAACCTAACGAATATAACAATATCATGTGCACTTGGATTGTTTTACTCGGTGTAGATCTGTAACGGGTAATACAGTTCACAGCTTGACCAGGATTGTTGTGTGAGTGAGAGAGAGAGAGAACAGATCTTGAGATGCCCATTTGCTTGTGTTTACCAGGGTTCTTTTAAGAATTTCTTTCCTTCCTTTACAGCACAAGAGACGGAGGCTTTTTGGAGTTTATTGCCACAGTAGAACAGATGGAAGAGCACAAGAAAACATCAAGGGAAATTACTACATTCAGACGTATGGTAGTACAAATTCACTCTTGCCCATTGCTATGGATGATGTCTGTCACTCACCCTTCTCTTCCTCCATCAATAAGAAGAGGTTACACATCAAAAATTTCCTGAAAAACCTTTGATCCTTGCATCAAAATTCTGATGGTTCCACGACCCAAAAATGCATGGGAGAATAGTTGGACATTGTCTTTTGTGGTCAGCTACCTGCCCCTCCCTCCATACCCTTTTGGAGTTTTCCTTGCCACACCAAAGCCACCACTCACCTACTTCTCAAACAGATGAATATAGAACCAAAAAACCAGACAACCAAGGAATCCTTTTATGAGGTAGGAGGTTTGTCTATTTTCCTCCTCTTGGAATCTAAAGATGCTTGATGAGAATTTGCTTGTGACTGAACTGCTTTGTCACTACTTCTGTAGCTCAAACAAGCAGCGTCCAGCACCCCAATTGGGCTGTGAGGTGTAGATGGCACTAGAGACACACTGTTCATCGACGGCAGGTTCCTGATCATTTCACAAGTCTTCAACAATCTTTCCTGCAATCCGCCACATTACCAAGCAATAAATAATTAACACTGCATCATCACTAAAGTTTCATCATGTGAACACGGTGAGCGGACTGCCTGTAATGGGCACTCACCTTGTTGACATGGAAACAAGAAAACTGGACCTCCCGATCAACCATCCCCCGATCTTCTCCCAACACAGACAGTGCCACTGCTGCGGCAATCTCAGAGGGATTGGACCTCAAGAACTCGATCCCTGCACAGAAATCTTGCAGATGTTGGGAAGTGAAAATTTTAAAATGCTTAAGAGGTTGTTGGACCTGGAATGGAATACCTACTTCCTATTGTGTTTAGTATCAACTTCACAGATTTAGAGAAGATTGATCCTGGTGGAGACTTATCACCATTGAATCTTCTAAGAAAGTAATCTACGAAAGAGAATGGTGTAACCGCTAGCAATCTCCAGTTAAGGGTGCTCAACACTAGAAGCTCCATTCTCTGTATAGTTGCAGCCTCGAATACATATTTTGACTCAATCACCTGTTATTCACACATCAGTTTATTTAGGAGACAATACCATGAAAAGGGCAAGTAAAAACACCTCAGACCACAGCAAAGCTCATGCTATCATAAACCTGTAAATCCAGAGGAAGAGGAAACACATTCTCCTCCATCTTGGAAGCTAAAGATATACAGGCTACAGATAATAATTGGATTGTCCAGGGCTTCCCTTGCTACAAAAAGAACAGAAAATTTCACGAGAAACAAATTGTTATCAAGGAAATCTCTACATCATGATAAAACGAAATCTATCAAAAACTACTTACAGGGAGTCGACAGGAGGATAAAAATCGATCCAAATAATTAATAGACAAATAGGCAGTCAGAGGTCCGAAACTATAACGGGTATGAACCTGTGCAATCCAATGATAAGATGATACGATTGAGTCCAACAGATAGGAAAGCAAAAGGAAAATAGAGAGTGACGAAGAAGAAACAGCTTTTTCTTGGTGGTAGGGGGATCCTACTTCTGTAAAAATCAAAAGATCTATTCATTACTAGATAGAAATGTAGATACAAAAAAAGTTGAATGCTAAGAAACACATTACAATCCTCAAGCAGCAACTTGCTTCACATGTCCAGGATTCAGAAAACCATCACACATTCTTCACAGCACTCACAAGAACGAACTAATGTGCGGATACCAAAGCAAGAGGAAAATAAAGACGCACCTTCCAAATCCAGTCGATTGCCTCCCTGCGAACCAAAAGATCAGCGGCACCAGTTTCGAGCCTGATGGAATAATCCTCCTTGGGCATATGATCGGATTCTTTCGAAAGCAGCAATGCCAGGCACTCGTCCGACTGTAGCGGGAGATCCACCGAGAGGCTTCCACGAAAGACACCGGCTTGGCGTTGGGGGTCGTCTCCTAATCCAACCCCTCCGGTGTCGACACACTCCTCATCGTCAAAGCCCAAAGCGAGGGTTTTGTCCTCCGGGCAGAGCAGTGTTGTGGACGAACACTCGAACCCAACAGCACCCATTTGCTGCCTACACGAATCCAGATGTCTACATTGATAACTGGGATGGATCCATGGATGCAAATACAGATTGAAGGATTTGGGTCGGTACCTTTTGTCTAGTTCCTCCGCTTCCTCCTCCTCCAAACCTCAAAGGCGTGTGCTTTTCCCCATGAAGCAGGTGTGTGATGAAGCAAGATGCTTCCTTTCTACAAGCCGAGAGAGAGTGGGCAGAGTGTGGAGTGGAGGGAGAAAGAAAGCTGTGGCTTCGTCCGCTTTGGCATTTGCAGGAGAAAGGGGATGGAGAGGAGAGGCATCAAGAAGATATAATCATCGTTATCATCATCGTCGTCGTCGTAATCTTCTCAGTGAAATGAGAAAGCATTGCCCGGGTAAATTGCATCAGATTCTGATTTATGGAAGAGTTCCATGTCTGACCCAAGACTACCATGTACTAAGAGAGCCATGGCATGCTGCCTTTTCAATCTTCTTCGGATGTTTATCATGGAAATAGGAAAGTTTCGATTTTTAGCATTTGTACCAACGAAGCAGAGACTTCAGGTGAAGATTAGCCTGTGCTTCATTAGTCAACAATGAACAGTATGATTTATTTTAAATTCTCTCTGAAGTCCACGATAAACTAAGATCTTGGATGCAGATCAATTAAAAAATACCTTGTTCTGTATCAATAAAAATACTTTCTTATGCGAGCATACAGAAAAAGAAAATGACACCAACAATATCAACAAATATTAGCAAAGGGATTAAACCAGTGCAACGAGTGATTAACTTTGCCAATCATCCTGTAAAAGCTGCGAGATTACTTAAGTACCCATGCAAAATTGTACAATAGGAAGGCTGAAAAGGCCTTTCCCTTTTCTCTTTTTCAGGACCCGTGCCCGTGCGCGCTTATTCATTCCACCTACAGCTTCCTGAACTAAAATGTTTTTGGGATTTTCCAACACACTTGTTACCTGAGATGAGAAGGTGGAAAATTAGGAGGCACTGGTTGATGCTGGTGTCTATTTCCCTGGACAACCTCAAGTGCGGCTGGTGTGCCCATTGTGAGTTCGAGTGAAGTGAAAGAAGGATTGAATGAAATTGTTTTATCTAAGTTATTGAATACACAAAAGTCTTGTTACTGCAAGTTTGAAGTCCTTCAGGAACAGCAGTAAATATTAAAAAAAATTTAAAAAATAATTTCAAACAGATTTCCTTTTGATATCCATTTTAAATAACATTAGGTTACCTGTTTTCAGGATGATTAAAACAATAAAAAAAGTTACCTGTTTTCATTCATTTATTCATACGCCTAGCTTGTTCTCTTGTGATCCTTTTTTTTTCTTATACAATATGGTAACCTCCATAATCATCAACTTAAGCAATTTCAAGCAACTCATGTACGTAAGTTTTAGGAATATGAACTCCACTAAAGGCAAGTTTTTTTAAAAAAACTCCCCCATTACGTCTTTGTAAAAATTTAAAAGTTTGGCATCGAAACCAACTCGTCTTAAGAATCATGTTTACAAAAGGAAAGTTCATAAAAGATCATTCAAATCATCCAAGCTAACAATTCAATTTCACTCAAAAATATTTATACCTGCTTCTATTTATTATATTCCATCATTTGTGGGCAATTTTTTTTCTTCAACTTTAGATTTGAAAAAGCTATGGACATTTTAGTAATTGCATGCCTAGTAAGATTTGAAGAAATACCATATTTTTTTGGTGGGCCCAACAAGATTATTTATATCTAGTTTTTATACAATATTTCATAATAATAAAAAGCTTTTCACACCTTTCCAATCAGGATTGCAATAAGTAGTTTCAGAAGAACCTTTTAACAAAACAGTTGTGGTATCCTACTAACTGCAGGGCTGTGATGATAAAAAAGAGATGAAAATACTCATAAGTAGCATTGGTTCTTTGATTTGAACCCACAATTTTTTGTGGGGTATTCTATTGATTTAAGGATTCAAACTTGCATTTTAAGGTGGTAAGATTTTCTTCTCATCACCTTAATACATGGTTTGTGTTGATTTGAACCAACAATAAATAAAGCACTTGATCCTCTCTTAACATAAAAAATCTGTAATAAAGAGTATATTAGATAAATTATGTGTTCATAACCCATGCAATAATGTGAGAAATACAGCATAGGATTCTTGGACAGATGACTTGATCCTCTCTTAACATAAAAAATCTGTAATAAAGAGTATATTAGATAAATTATGTGTTCATAACCCATGCAATAATGTGAGAAATACAGAAGGTGAAGCATAAGAGGATTACTTTTTCCACAATGGTAGTAATTTTGCTGAACTTTTAAATCTAAAATCTCTTTATAAAAAAGCAGAACCCCACCTGGTTTATATAGAAAGATTATCTAGAGAATAAAAAATGTACGTCCCCCACACTTGATCACCTTCCTGATGGGGGTGTGCGCATCACATAGATGTCAGATGATGGATAGACCAAGTGCTGAAAAATACTTGATTCCCTCACCCCCTTTCTTTCAAAGTGATCTATGACAGAGGGCGTTTTATGCCCTCCAAAAGGACGGGTCAACAATCCAGGAAAGGTGGAAGTACAGCTTGCCACCATGTGCGGATGGAGCAAATCCATATTTTATAATTTATATGATACCTACATTGTGATTAACACAAAGTGAATGCCTACACTTGTAGGTAGAAATCAAGTATTAAAAGAGATGTACATCAGTAAAATTTCAAGACTAAATCCTGCAAGCTCCGGCAAGTAAGGTTTCAAATACTGGTTTTCTGTCAGACTTCGATTAGCTGAAAATAAGATACTAATAAACACAGCGCAACATATCAATATCGTATTAATACACATGTATACACGCATACAACTAAATATCTACAGTGACCAATTTTATCAAGCAAGAGATGATGAAAAATGTAGCAAGCTGGACTTCGTTGCATTCCTAAGGTTTCAATTAATATACTTCAATGACAAATTTCAAGCTTCATCTACCCGATCCTGTTAAGGTTTAACAGTAAGTTTGGCTTCTAGAAAATTGATTTCTAGCAATCAAAATGCCGAGTTCTTTAATATCTTGGTGGTGAGACAGAAAATATTCACACCGATGATCAATTGTTCAATACTTGACAAATTTGAAGAAGAGAAAAATGATATTTCTAACAATCAAAATATCACCACACTAGAAGTAATGGGATAAATGGAACTCTGAAAGAATGAAAAAAAATCAAAGCAATCCTCATAATAGCATGTTTCTAATGATATGTTGTGGGTATGTTATCATAAAGACATGAAAGCCATTCCTAGTCTCAGAAAAGTAAAATGGAACTAAGATCTCAAGGATTACATAAAATTGCATAAAAATTACAAAGCAACTCTTAAATGTTTGACCATGTTGCAAGCTTTGTTTCTTAGTAAGAGAAATTGAGAGCCAATCCCTACATTATAGGATGAGCAGATGGAAGATTAAACTCTGCAATTCCTTGAATGAGAAGATAGAGATATCAACATTATAGGAAAAGAATTTCATGTAATTACCTCATTCTACAAGCAAGTGATACAGAATGGTAATATTTGAGCTCAAACTGCATGCTCAATAAATAGAGAAATCTGATGTCACTTCTTCAATTTATCATTTTGATTAAATATATCTTCAAAACAATGAAGCAATTCTTATGCATTGTAATGAACATAACACATCCTAAATTGTGGTAAACCAAAAGAAATTTTTTTCAGAAAATGTGGATGATTAAACACCCAAAATAACCAATATACAAAAAGAAATACAATGCAAGAAGCTCCCAACAATGTATCAAGACTTGCCCTATGGAAGATTGAATGGATAATAGACAATAATGTAAAGTAAACTTGATCACACATCCACCGTAACAGAATGTACTAAATCAGATATCTTGATTACAGTGAAGTACCTGATAAAGTTAGCAATTAAGGTTACTTCTAGAATGTATTTTGTCTCCGAATTGGAGGAAACCTTGTGTTTGAATCCAACATTTTATAATGAAAACCCTAATGACTAATTTTTTTGGAAGATAAACACTCACCTAATGATTCTTCTACCGAGAATACAACTGATTGATGCATTAAGATCATAAAATCAACTTCACTCAGCAACATAAAAAAAAGAAGGTATTTTGATAAAAAACGCAAGTACTAATCATTCATTGGAATCCACATGCATATCAGATCCTTTGTGCTTGTTAATAAGGAAATGTAAATGAATTAAGTGGACATTGTAATTCTCAATAATGAGAAATGACATTTAAAAAGCAACTAAAGTGCGTTGACAAAAAGAAGTTACAGAACTTAATATAGCAATTGTTAAACCCTCTTCCTTTGTAAGAGAGATCTCTTGTCCAAGCCATATCATCAGATTTTAGAGTGCACAGATTGTTGACGCATTACCTAGAAATTTTGCAAAATAGGGACATCATCATAAAAACCATTTAAACATTTTTATCCCAATCCATCTAGCTTTTTGGAAAAATTGGGAATAGTTCAAAGAAAAAACTTTTACCATTTAAACAGCCATTGCTCACCTTTTAGGGGAAACAATCTTGGCTATTAAAATGGTCTGATTTAGATTTTACTTTTTGAGTTATTTGACTGACATGATTTAACATTTCTTGTACTTAGCTGTTTATGGCTTGAATTGTGCTCCATTCATTGTAAGTTTTCTTCTTCACTTTAAGGACTTGTTCATGACAGACAATTATACATTCAAAATGCATTCCTAAATTCTATTTATGTAATTGATTTATATACAATCGGTGTTATCTAACCATTTTAATAATTGCAATGATGGTATCCAAGATAGTTACACCATATTTTAAATTTATTGATTTGCAGCCCATGCAATGTCTGTTTTCTATTTTCACAAAATTGATGTAGATGTAGGGCATGGAGATAGTTTATGTTCTCAGCATATGAAAAATAATTAGAAATACGTGATAAATGTGTTCTCACACAAGCCATCACCCACAACAGATGACATTGTACCACCGATGTGAGCAGAAGATTCTCTACCAGCAAGCCTAAGAGCTTTTCCACCAAAGTCTTAACTTTTTTGAAGAGGGTAAGAAGAATTCTTAACCGGGAGTAGATAAAATTGATCCATGAGTTCAATCAAAGGCACAAAAAGAAATTAGCCCAAGTTGAATGACAAAATCCACGAATTGAGATACCTCAAAGCTCTGGACCAAATTCCCTCCTCTGTCATCCTGCTATCTTTGACACTTGCTTGTTTTGAGACCATTACAAGTTCCAACAAAGAGCATGTGAATGCAATGCAACAGTGCATGTTTGATAAATCCAACTAAGCCTGTAAATTGGGTAGGTATGAAGTATAGGATTGAAAGCAAGCCAGCGGATGAACCTGTAACTATGTTAGTAGTAAACCCACAGGTTACCAGATAAACCTGAAAGTGGATAATATGGTAAAAAATTCATGCGTTCACCCACATTAAATAGAAAATGGTGGAAAGGATGGTGGGTATCCACTATAATATCCTACAATGACATATTGACATAATAGGGGTGAACAGGATAGCCATTCCATTACATGACAATCAAACGTTAATCAACGAGAAATGGGGTCGGTCAATGTCCAACAAGAGGATCAATTAATGATTGACCAAAATTATATCTGGTCGATTAAAGGAATAATCGTATATATGAATCAGTTAACAGCCCAACTCGATTATATGATAGCAATGTGGTTATTATAAAAGTTTAAAGCCTATATCTCTTTCTTTTTATTGTAGATCTATCATTTTTAAAAAATTGAGTTGAAGGGATTATGAATGAAGTGAATTTAACATAAAATATCGAAAAAAAGGAACGAGCTTTAGGATAAAATATGTACAATAAAATCACTTCCAACTATACGCAATATAATTCGCAGATCAAAACTCAAAAGCACCAAATTAACATAAAAAACCCAAAACGCTCCTGGGGGTATCTCCTTTTTTATTAATATTTTATTTTAAAAAATAAAAATAATTATATAATTGGTTAATCTATTGCAATACTAACTTTTTCAACTTAAACTCAACAGAAAAACGTTAAATTTTAATATCTGGTCAGGTATTAATATTTATTTAATTTAAATTAAAATATATTATATGCAGTTACGATTAAATACAATCATCTAATGACAAAAAAATCTATACAGTTACTTTTAATCTTTTCATGTATTTTTTTTTTTAAATAATTTCACCCTCAACAATGTCCCCTTCTTGGAAAAACACTCAAATGTACGAACATATAGGGCACACAAAAAGGAAAACCACAGTAGCGACCCAAGGTAATACCATTTCCAGAGCAAATTTGCAGGCGTTCATGGTGTGCCCTCTCTGTACTGCGGCGTCTCGTTGTAGCGCTCCGCACATTGCTTCCTTGTCAAGGTTTTGGATGCCATTTGAGACGAGATGACTGAAGACGAGGAGAGAGAGTTCGACGGGGAAGGTCCCATGGAAGAGGCGAGGAATGCGTATGCTGCCGGTTTAACGCATGCGTATGCTGCCGTTCGACGGGGAAGGTCCCATGGAAGAGGCGAGGAAGAGGCGAGGAATGCGTATGCTGCCGGGGCGCGTTCGTGTACCGACGCTGAGGGTTTTAACGCATCTGTCATATTTTATTTTTTTAATTGTAATTTTATAGTTATTTTTTAAAATAATAATTATATTAAAGACAAATAAAATACAATAAACAAATTAATTTGTAATGCTAAACAAATTAATGTATTTAACACTGTCATGCAACAGAAGCAACATCTAAGGCAACGAAGGTGTTATTAGCTATCTCTCTTATCAATCATAAATGCTTGATCAGCAGAAGCTAATTGTACTGCGGTGTTATTAGTGTGTCGATGTTGAAATAATTAAAGTTGTGATCATCATCATGCAAATCTAAAATCCATGATTGTGATTTTCTTACAAATAATTAAAGTTGAGAATTTTAGAATATTAAGTGATTTTTACGAAGCTAAAGTTTATAATAAAAAGTAAAAATAATAATTTTCCAAGTCCTAATTCTTAAAGATACATGAAGTTCTATGGAGTGCAAAGAAAAGGAAGTTATCAAGACTATTAAAGCATAAATGGGAACTCTGGTAAATGGTTAAATTCAAACCAAAACCACATAAAGGATAATAAGAATTTTGATTTTTTTTTTTACATTTTCTAAATTTCAAATTTCAAAATAAATTACCAAGATAATCATCTTTAGACAACATAATCATTACAATTCAAAAAAAATACGATTTTTATTTATAATATTGTAAAATTTGTATTTGCATCTGTATTCATATTTGTCACAATAATTTTTATTTTTTTTAAAAAATAAAAATCTAATTATATAATTAGTCCATCTATAATAGAATTTGTCATTTATTAGAATTTATGCATAATCAAAGTTATATTTTTTATGATTTTTTATTTGAAAATAAATAGTTTAAATTAAACAAAAATGGATCTATTTTAAGATATCTAAAATCAATTAATTTATATATATATATTTATAATCATTTAATATTAAAATACGGCTCTTTTTTGTATTTATAAAACTTTATAATAAAAAAAGATCCCTCGTAACTATAAAAGCATTTTTGACGCCATACTTTAGTACATGAGCATTCAGAGAGAAACCCATACCTCCAGTTCCACCGTTCAAACTGCACTCCAGTATGGAGCTCTGCCGTGCCACCGGCGGCCCCCGCGGCCTCTCCATCTCCGCCGGCCACCGCCGTCCATCCGCCTGTTGAAACAAATCGCCTGTTCGACGAATTGCTCCATTTCCTGCTTCGTCCATTTGAAAAACCATCATTATCGCACATGCCCTAGAAAACCTCCAGATTTCGCTGATCCTTGACTTTAATGCAGGACTTCGATCCCAGTAAAAGTTCTACCGTGATCAAGTACGATGAGGTTCGTCCGCCTAGTGAAGAAAGTATTCCACTGAATTTCCCGAAGAATCTCGATGAAAAGGTGGTTCTCTGCTTTGTTATTTGTGTTGTTGTTCCTTCCGTTTTTAGTTTCTTGGCGTTATGTACGTTTTTGTTGGTCTGTTTCATGTCTTTTTGTTTTATGACTTGCACACTCCGACTGGAAGCGCTCTGGGAAATGGAGGTAGGAGGGTTGACTAACGGATTACATATTCCACCTATGGTTAAACCTGGACAATCAAGGACAACTTGCAATTAAGAAATTTTAAAATTATTACATAGAAATTTTAAAATTATTACATGATCTCAAAATAGTATATATTAAAATTGATCCCTGGGCTCCTCAATGTCTGTTAAATAGAGGACTAAAAGAACTAGTATCCTAGTCATAGAACTGGCTGCATTATTCTTTACATATTGGACCTAAAATGTTTAATATATTTTCCCATTTGGTTCCTTGTGGACTCACAATTTTTATTACCTTGGCATGTCTATGACATCACATCACTACGACATTAGCAATTGAAGTTTTGAGTACCTTTGCATTTTTTACCGTGAAGTTCTTTAAGATAAGGAAAAATCAAAAGGAAAGTAGTCACTAGGCTATCGATTAGTTTAAATAATATTTGATCAACAATCAATTGAAAAGTGACAAACCTAGTGAATGAGATTCCCACCATTCTGGGCTTTGGGGAGGGTTCAATCGTAAATGAAGATGTTATTTCCCAATATTCAAACCTGAGAGAGAGCAAGCCTTTTTGGATAAATGGTAGGTTGCCTCTCGTTATTAGTAAGAATCATACAAAAGGAGAACGTCAAGGCCTACCAAAAATAGACCCACAAAATTAGAAAAAATGATTACAGAATTGTGTAAGAGTATGTTCCAGTTTTTGAATGGAGGAAAAGTAGGCATTGTTCCAGGCGACAATGATCACACCAAACACCTTTTTTTCCTATTTAACCATTCATTAATTTGATAACTAATGTTCCCAAGAATATGTTTTGGTATGTTTATCTTATTTGCCTCCTCCAAGCACAAAATTGGTACCTTAAGACTCCTGACAAGATCTCCCAAGAAATGCTGTTTTGCCCTGTCACAACCATCTTTGATGTTCCATTATATCATCCACAGTGAATGACAGTCACCCCTTTACCTGTTACCTGTCACCCTCATCAACAATGAGCTGAACCTTCATCTTGCCCAGCCCTACCTTCCTGATGTTTGTCACCTGACCAGCTGACCTTAGAGATTGGTCCAGTATGGCTTACCACACCTTACCATAATACCCTTGCACCAATTCTCACCTGTTTTTCGTCAACTAGTTGAATTAAAATATCTACAGCAAAAATATCCCCTGCAACTTGTGATCAAATGAATTGATAATATCACAGATCTGGGTATGACAAGGCTAGCCTACAATACTTAAGTTGTGTACATCACCATCCAATGGAAAACAAGTGATACATGGAATCATCAAATTCACTTTTTTTTATCTGCAGAAGATGATCTTTTTGGGTGAAGGCTTGCACTGTGTCAAGGGACTAAAAGTTTAGGAATTTCGTCTTTTCTACCTTTGCCATTCAATAAATGTGGCAATTATTTGATTTTGATTTCAATCTGCCTACAGCTTATGTAGGCTCCTTTGGTTTTGTTGTGTTTTAATATGTCATTGCTACTCAAAAAATGTGGCAATGATGCCTATGCATTGTTTTCATTTTTATGCACGCGGTTTGATTCTAAAAACCTACACTGCTCTTGCTTATGGGGTTGGTGCAATCTTGACCTTGCAGTTATCATGAGCTATAGTTGGTGCCCTTGATTCTCTTCCATTGGTATGTTAAGATGCATAGAATTCTGAGACTTATTTTGTGTGACAAAATCATGCAATATATTGGTTTTCAGTAAAAAAGAAAAATTGAAATAATTTTTTTCATTTTAAAAATCGTATCATGTAAAAAACATAAACTTTAAGTTTACTTAACTTGAAACTTGACATCGTTAACTTTCTAAAAGTAATAAAACTATTTAAAAAATATTCTCTCTTCCCGGAAAAGAAAAACAAAAAATAGACACCAATTACCGATACAAGTCCATCTCAATTTCAAAAAAAAAAAACAAATCCATCTCATCTCTAACGTGAAACAAACATTAGCAACACTAATGATATTTTTCGTCACCATCGGATCCAGAATCAAAGGTCCTTGAGCAGCTTGCGCACTTGCTCGAGCGTCACAAAGAGGACGATGGTGAAGGGCCCCTGCCTGGTAATGGTGGGGACGAAGCCCTTGTACAGCGCCATCACCCCCTCCCCCCTCACGGTCTTCACGGCGCAGTCCATCGCACCGGTGTATGCCGGCGCCTCTCCGCCGACTGCCGGCTTCATGTTCATCACCCTCGTCTTGATCACGTCCACCGGGTTCGACGCCAGCGCCGCCACGAACCCGGCCGTGAAGCTGGCCGTTACGTGGGTGCCCAACCCGTCCTTCATCGTCCCGCTTCCCACCAGTGACTCCTTCGCCTGGTCGTACGTCGCCAGCTGCGACGCCGTCACGATCATGGCCCTGTTTACCGTCATGGACGACCCTCGCCACAGGCTGCCGAGACCCTCCGACCTAACCATGGTGCGTATCGCGTCCCCAACGCCCCTGTAGTTGCGCCTCTGGTCGAGGGGAAGGCGACCGTCGGCCTGCATCCGGACCATGGCAACGTCGGCGGGGTTGCCGACTGCGGCCCCGATGCCACCGGCTATGAGACCGGCGGCTATCTTGCGGTGGAGGGGTAGGACCCCCTTGTTCTCCGCGGACCACTTGGTCTTGAGGATATCGTAGAGGCCCATGCGTGTGGTGGAGTAGAGAGTCTGGCGGAGGACGGCGGCGGAGACGCCGGAGAACAGCGCGGCGGGACCCTCAGAGCGGAGTATCTGGACGCCGACGGAGATGGGCCCAACGCGTGCGGGTGGCGGGGGAGACGGGAGGGCGAAAGCGCTTTGGGCTTGGAAGGCGAGAGATGGTCGGAGGTTTGTGGTGGCGGCGGCGGCTACGGCCTCGCCTTGGAGTTGCATGCGGACCTTGATGAGGTCGAGTGGGTGGGTGGAGCATCCAGCCACGATGGAGGCTATGCCTCCTTCCAGGAACCCCTTGTAACCCATTAAGGCGAGGGAGGACAAGAAGGAAGGCTTGTTCGACCTGTTGGATCACGGGTATGGAATGATGGGCTTTTATGGGGGTAGGGAGGAAGAGGAACGAATGAAGACGGGAGAGGTGAGAGAAGGGTGGAGGAGACGCGTGCTTAACTGGGGAGGGTGGGATGCTGGGAAGAGACGCGGACCGCGGACGGTGGGAGAAAGAGACTGGTTCTTTCCTTCTTATCGCCGACACTATCGTATTCGCCTCGTGATTGTCTTCCAATCGGACGGACGCTTTTGCCTTTTTTACGGGTATGTGTCTCTAACGAAGGTATTTTTGGGAACTTTGATAGAATTACTTTTTGTTTTTTTTTATGATTATCTTCTTTTATGATTATAATCATATCATTTAATTTTTATTGCATTTCTCGTGTTTTGTTTATTAAACTTGAATTTAGAATATTCTTTTCGTCTAGACTTGTAGGAAAATGAAACTCGTTCACACTACTACTATTGCTTGCTGCTGTGTACGTATTTTCCGAGTTTTCTAATATTTAAATTCTAGAAAATATTCCAAGTACTTGCGTCAATTAAGTTGTTATGACCGACGATTCCACGAAGACTGCTTTGTTTGACAAGAGTTTTTCCAATTTCGGGTGTAAGAAAAAACAATTTTTTTAGCTTTTTGTATCAAATATTTTTTTAACATCTTTTAAACTTCTTTTGAAAAAGTTATCTAAATTTTTTTTTTAACGTTGTGATTTTTGATTTAAACGAAGCTTAAATCAATTCTCATCCGACTAATTAATTTTGACAGTTGAGACGTGACGTTGATTGGAACCGTAGGTTGTGAGTTTTTTCACGCATGTGTTTTGTTGATTCAATTTAATCCGTGATCGTGTGGTGGGAAGACTTTCGGTACGCATATGATCGCATTTAAACTCTTTTAAACGAGACACGACTTTTCGTTTACACCAGAAGACCGGCGGCCATTGCCGAGAAGACTTTTCTCCCACGTGTCTCGTTGGTACCAAACCACCACAGGCTAAGCCTTCGCCTTTTATTAGGTTAAATGAGATGTTCCTACCAATGAGTTGAGTTTTTTTTTTTTTCTTGAGTAGACAGTGATGGGTTAACCTGGTTCTCCCGACGAAGGCGTAACATCTGTTTGTGAAGTCAGAAAAGAAAATTTTCATGGTACGTTAAATTTCGAAATCATTTTTCGTTATTTTTCAATCTATCCATGTCTGGCGTTTGCGAATTTTGAAAATATTTTCCGTGAAGCCAAGTCATTGGCGTTTTTCCGACCCTCCCCATCCTGAAAAAATTTTTCCAACCCTATCCACCCTCATGTTTTCGATTGTAGCACACGGATGCTTTTCGTCCTCGTCGTCTCGCCTACGGGGAGAATGGCAGCACAGATCCTCCTCGCGTGCTGTGTAGATCCTGCTTTCCTACGTCTCGATTCGTCACCGTCGCCAAAGGTGCTTTCCTGTCGCTTTTTCCCAAAGCTACTGTCTGTTTTCTTTCATCGTATTACTTTGGTCTTTTTTTTCTTTTACCTTACCCTAAAAATCATTATTACCGTCGTCCTTAATTGTGTTTGGTAAAAAAAAATTTATGAAATAATTTTTTAATTATAATTATTATAAAATATCAGTAGATTTTTATTATTACGAATCTTATTAAAAATTATATTAAAATTAATATTTTACTCTAATAATTTTTTTATATTTGATAAATTATTATAGAGATTTAATACTGCATAGTTTTTTTATCGAAGATACATAATCACGAGTTTATTGAACATTATCAACGATTAATTAAGATCACCAGGATACAATTTATTTAAAAAAAATACAATCTTATGTTCGTGAAAAATACGATTTTTTATTATTTTCATAAAATGATTATATTAAACTATTAGTACCTTTTAGTAGAATTGATTCTACAGGTGTTCAAATTGATTCAAGATTGATTTTTATCTTCTTCTTTTTTTTCTTTCTTTACCTTCTTCAATTTAAAATTAAATCATTAGATAATTAGATATCTATAAAATAATTTTTTATAGATGAAGATTAGATGCAATGTATTATTACAATTTTGCGGATTAAATCAAAGTCAAATCATGCCCACCCACATCCATTGGAAAGATGATATGCCAGATAAGCAACCTCGTATGGTCACATCATATCAACGCGAAAGAGAGGAAAAGAAATCAAAGGAACCCTGTGGGCGTGCCCGCTTTGTAGATTGTTAATGGGTTTGCTCGTGGCTGTGGTGCGGACACGCGGTGAACTGTTGGTGTTAACTCTCTCGGTGGCTTGATGCCCGAAACTTTTAGGTTTTCTACCCTACCGTGCTTTTTTTTCTACCCTTTCTCTGCTGCCGGACGTTTGTAGTGTGCGAGATTCGTTCGTGGGCGTGCAATCGCCGTTCCATCAGCCTGCTAACGTCCCGCCGATAATTTATTCACGTAGAAAGTCGGTGAGGGACATCGCATGTTCTAAGGGTTTCGATCTCCGGACCGTATCACATTGACTTGATGTGATGTGATGTGATGTGATGTTCACCAATACAAAAATCCGTGTTTGCATTTGAATTTAGATAAAAATACTACTGATATCTCAAATATGTGTTAAAGAAAATTAACCTACTTTTGTTTTACTTCCTTTTCTTTACCCCGTTGGTCTTCTGAAATTTTTTTTTTTCTCCATTTTTATAAATTATGGAGGGATTTGTGTTTTTTTTAAAAAAATTTATGAAATTATTTATGTATTTTATAAAAATTTAGAAAAATTTATATTTAATTTTAAAAGATTAAAAAAAATTAAATTTTCTTTTCGTTGATTTACAATATACACAAACTTTCCTTTATTTGTTTAAATTATATTTATTATGTATCTTTATTTTTTATTATACATTTTAAATTTTATTGAATATCTTTAACATTTTATGTTTAAAAATTATATTATTTATTTTTTTAAAAAAATGAATTTTACTCATTTTATTTTTAAAATAAGTAAATTAACTTTATTTTAATAAAAAAAACAAAAGAAAGAAGCCCGGGCCGGGGGGATGTTAACAATAAGAACGTGGAGTAGGTAGCATTTAATTGTAGGCGGACGTCATTCAAGTCTTGCATTCCGGTACCGACCGCGGAGAGAGATGATGGGCCAGGTCCAACGTTCCTATTAGGGCCGGGCCGTGGGTGGGCCCACCCAATGCCTACCCAACATCTCGTAACATGCCTGCTGGGGTCCGTGGGATGAGCAACGCACGGCGATCCACGCCCCCTCGTCCACCTTCCCCACGGCGATTAACTCCGGCTGGACCCGTCTCTCACCTGCGAAGGCTCAGCAGTCGCTCAGAACAGCGCTGCGGTGGTGGGGAAGCACCACAACCTAAGGGCAGCAGCGGCCGCTGTAGCTGTTGCGGCTGCGGCGGTACCATTTGCTTTTGTATTCCTACGCCGGAGGAAGGAGGGCAGGGCAGGGGAGGGCGTGGAGGGACGCGGTTTCGGTGTACCCAAATCTGTTGGGTTTCTGTGGTTGGGTTGGGTTGGGTTTGAGAGGGAGATGAGGAGGGAAGTCCAAGGGAAGAAGGGCGGTGATGCGGACGAGGCGGAAGTGGAGAGCAGAAGCGTAGAGACCACGGAAAGGAAGAAGCAGAAGGCTGGAGGAGGAGGGGGAGGTGGTGATGGGGCCAGCATCGAGCTCGTCCGCAGACCAAGAGGCCGACCTCCGGGGTCCAAGAACAAGCCCAAACCCCCGGTGGTTGTCAACCGTGAAGCAGAGAACTCCGCCGCCATCATGCGGGCGCACGTGCTCGAGATCTCCGCGGGGAATGAAGTTGTAAATGCTCTGTCTGGCTTCTGCCGCCGCCGTATCCTCAGCCTCTCTGTTATTGCCGCCATGGGGGCCGTGTCCAACGTGAAGTTCCGACAACCCGACGTGTCCTTGTCGCCGGCGACGGTGGGGGGTGACGAAGGGTTGATGCTTCCTGGGAGGTTCGAGATACTGTCGATGTCTGGGTCTTTCCTCCGGCCGGCGTTCAAGGGGAACCTGTCGATAACGCTCGCCGGTCCCCAGGGACAGGTGGTGGGTGGGATGGTGGTTGGGCCGCTGGTGGCTGCGCGGACGGTGACGGTAATAGCCGCCGCGTTCGCCAATCCCAGCTTCTCTGTAATACCGGAAGAGGAGGAAGAGGAAGGCGTGTCGGGGGACGGTGGTGGTGGTGGTCGTCGTGGCGGAAGGAGCGAGGACGTGGAGGAACACCAGCAACAGCATCAACGTGCGTATCATGCTCACCAAGGTGGTGGTGGAGCTCCGGCGACATATACTTGTCATCTTCCATCAGATGTGATATGGCCGGCGCCGCCGGGGAGGACAACGCACCGGCCACCTTTCTGATGGGCTCTGTTCTTGCTCCCCTCAACGTCGAGATCGGGCAATTTGTTTCAGTGTCTTCGTGTAAATCTGCGACGTTTCCAGTATTCGGTCGTGAGTTTTCGACGTGCTTATATAATTTCGGGTATGCTTCTTGTGATTTATACACCGTATCATCAATTAATAATTCAGCTACTAAATAATTACATGATATATGTACTTTAGTATTCCTATTTAGGAGTTAATTCTATTGGAATTATTTTTTAGTGGTATTTAATTTTAAATCATTATATATATTTATAATAGGAAACAGATTCTCTGGTAATATTACAAGAGTGTTATTTTAAATAGTTTAAATTAAATTTAATTAATTATACAAAAGATTATTTATTGAAATATCGTACATGAGAAAAAAAAAGAGAGTTATAAATACATTATTATTTTGTAATTATACGAATTTACTAGTTAATCAGATTTAATTTAAATTATTAAAAGTGATATGATAACTATTGATGTCAACAGAGAACATTTTTTCTTCTTATTTTAATAACAAAACTGGATACGATTGCTATTGCATTTGTACGTTTCTTATACGGCTTACATATAATCATTTTTCATGAATTATTCAATTAACAAGATATGGTAGAGAATATAGTAGACATTAAAATTAACAATATTTGTTATTCTCCCACCTCTGTCCTTCGTAATGGTGTAAATTTTGGTAGATATCCTAAAAATTAGCAATCATTGGTATGTTAACACTCGCCCGTGTTGTGAATATTCTGGTGATATGATTCAAGGATCGTGGTAAACATTTAGCGATATTACTGCAATTGGTACATATGGTATCTTCCATGGGGTGGGTATTGTTTAGCTTGGAAGAATTGGTTAGATCCATTCGCAGATATGTCGGGCGTTGAAATGTAGTTCACTGCGAACACAATTATCTCTCCTCCTTAAAAAACAGTCTTATGGTATAAAAAAAGGCTTGCGAGTGTACGTTAAAGATTTGACCCTACATGGCAAGAGTATACGTCAAATGGATGGAATCACAATCGACCATCTTCACATGGCGCATGTTTGGCTGTCGATAAAAAGCCGGTTGTGGAGAAATCACAAACAACGCAAGCTCGATACGTTCGTGGCTTGCAGCGGTGCTCTGATAGGCCGGCGCAACCTGAACCGAACACTCATTCTATTCTTCGTTGGGAATGGAAACGAACATTTCACAGGTGAAACTCACAATATCCTGTGAATCATCAAAAATAGATTGGGTAAGGCGTTTCTTTTAAAAAAATTAGTTTATATTCAAACAGTTGTTTAATCTATAGCAGAATCTACCATAAATAAAAATTTCAACTTTTTAATCTGAACCATACTCATTAATTTCTTTATTCAAAATCAATGATTGAAATTTAAGAGAATCTGATCAAAAATCAATACTACTTCAACTCAAGCAAATCTTTATCATGCATTTGTTGTAATCATCTAAAATCTTAAAATCCATACAAGCATTTCCACCCTCCAAGAAAGTTTCCCAGACACTCAACAAAAATAAATCCTTATTAAAAGATTTCTTACTATTTTTTTAAAATAAAGATGACGTCAACGGCAAATAGCCTCAGCTTCACGAGTCTGTTGGTCTACTCGAACAAAATGTCAACCATTCAATCATATGATGAAAGAAATCCCATTTTTTATAGTGAACTTTTTTAACAAAGACTGAATTTAGGAATTTTTTTTCATCTAAATGTTTTTAGGATAAGATCAACCATGCTGTCAATTGAAATCAGAGGTAAGAGCATGATAACATGCAAATATAAATCGTCATACGAAGATTGCAACATTAGAAGGGAGCCTTTGGAAAAGATTTTTTCTGATTTCAAACAATGTATTCTTGCGCTGGGGCATCATATGTTGTTCTAAATAATCACTTTGTGTATCCATGCATGTAACTACTTTTTTTTTTAATGTGGCATTAGGGTTTTTAGACGTTCTATTAAAAAAAAGAGAGGAGTTATTACATGCATGGATGAACAAAGTGATTATTTAGAATAATAACCTGTAGATGTTAACCCCAACCCAATAATACAATGTTTGAAATCAGAAAAAATCCTTCTAAGAAGAAAATCAGAAAAGAAATCTTTTTCAAACGCAGCATACACCACGAGACGAGTCATATGGCAACCAGGGGTGCCATTTTCTAAGGAGAAACAACCTAGGTTGTGTATTTCATATGCTTGCGACAATCTTAAGATAGGATATTCAATCAAACATCAAGGATTAAAACTTGAGAATTTGTTACATAATTACATATTTAAAAAGAAAATTGGTCAAATAATTTGCAGAATTGACTGACCTAGTATGGAAAAAGGCAACTAATCTCATGCCAAGAATTAGGATCGAAAGAAAGAAAAGTAGAAGAGAATTTCAAATAATCTACGGAGAAGGGTACCTGCGGATCTACTCACTATGATGAAGTTACACGAAGAAGATACTTTGTGCCTGTTTCACACGCTTGCTGCGTTCAGTGACTCTGTGTGCCTCTGTCATGTTTTGCTTGCAACAGATGATTTACATTCTGATTTCTTTGACTCTTGTTCTATAAGCTTTTCCATAGCTGCAGATAGGCATGCATTGGTCATAACTCTCTACTTGGCAAATCGACGAGAAGTGGAAATTAAAAATGATCAAATCATCACCAGTGGCACATATTGGTTGAAGACGTTCAAGTGACTCTCTAGACAGCTTGTAATCAGGACAGTAGTCAATGCCGACCTTCTGTAGCATATTCATGAAACTTTTAACCTACAAGGTAAAATCTATATATGTCAATATGGAGTGGCTATCCATGTGAAACTTGATTTAAATGTTCAGTAAAAACATCAGAATATGCATCCTCTTGCTTCATGCATGCATGCATGTATGTATGCATGTGTATAAGTATGCATCTATGTATATACGTATGGATGTGTATACATGCATATGAAATAAGCAACAAACACGGAAAACACAAAAGAAACGGTGCAAAGAGCAGCAAAAAAAATCAGTAGTAAATATCAAATGCACATAGAGACGCTCTGACAATTGTCCATCAATATCATAATTTCCACGTCTGAAGGCGACCAGTTGTTCAACTTCATATGGTTGAACTTCAAGGGTCAACGTAGAGGATTTACATTCTATGTTGGTTTGCTATTGATGCTTAGTGGACTTTAAAGCAAGGGCACCAAGCCGACAGGCAAAGAGAAAAGGAAGAAAGGTAATAGTGAATGTGAAAAGAGGAGACCCTAGGAAAAAGGATAAAACCAGAACCAGTTGTTTTATCTGTACAGAGCAAGGAATTTTGAGAAAAGTTGAATGCTTTGGTTGTCGACAGAAAAAAGACTGAGGAAGTAGCGTGGGCAAACTTACTTCAACTTCTTAATGTCTTCACTAAGGAGTCGTTACATGGTGACCTTTTACATGTGAACATTGAGTTAAATGACCACACCTTCAGGGAAATAGTGGATAGTAAGGCAACTCAATTTTATTTGTAAGAAGATGGTGTCCAAACTCAGGTTGACTTTGCATAAGGATGCCTCTCAAGTGAATGCCATAAGTTCAGTCCCAACACAGATTAAAAGAACGACCTTGGTGTAGGTCAAGGTTAAGGACTGGATGGAGAATTTATTGTTGTTGGCAGTGACTATGAATGACTTTTCCATTATTCTGTGAATGGATTTCATATTTGTCGCTAAGGCTGTTGTCATACCCTTCTTGAACGGTAATCGACCATGCTTTATTGAAGCCATCAAATGGGAGACACCCCTTCAATTGGTAATATAACCCTACGTTTTGGTACCATATGGCTAAACAACCAATAACAATCTTCAGCTTTTTTTGGAGAAGGGTAAGGATGTATCTTACAGATAAATAAGACAGCCAAAGTTACAAGGGAGAGTGGTCAAGTCTACAAAAGAAAAACACACCACGGAGCTGTAAACCCAGAAAAATAGCGCACATAATCTGACCCTGAAACCACGGAAGAACAAGATCAAAACGGTACATGCAATCAGACCCATAATAGAAAGAGGGCAAAGATCACACATTTTGACAGTGACATAACCAAGAAAAGAAAAAGGCTAGCATTTGCAAGATTATCTTCCCGATCACTTTCTCCAACTGAAAGAGAACCTCATTCTGCACCAACAAAATACACCAGCAAGAGGTGATGATAACAAGCAGCAACCTGTGGCCCACTGCAGAAATCTTGCTTTTTAGAAAAGGTAGTGCTGTACGAAGAAGATCAACCCTTGAGCTAAAAGAGATATCATTCTCAACAACCCTCACTTTAATCCTTCTCCAAACCCGTCCACTGAAGTGGCACCAAAAAAACAGATGCTCAGCATCTTTATCTCAGATTCACATAGATCACAAGGTTGTTGCCAGCTAGCAACTTATTTCAGTGCCACTTGGTGACCACTCTCCCATGCAGCATGAGCTACATAAAGGCCCTCACCTTCAAAGGTGACTACTACTTCGAATTGAGCTTATAAAAAAGGTAAACAGGTCAAGGTGCACCATGAATCTGCAGACATCAATCCAGAGCAGAAAACTTTACATAAGTTTGTTTCCCCAGAGGAGGGCATCATTTTCGTCTTCTTCTAGATTATCTCCCAAGAAAATTTATATAATATGTCAATCATCACTCCAAGGTCATCATCCTCAATGTTCCTTATCAGGTTAAGGCCCCACCCAATGCTGCAGACACTGGGTCTAAAAAACATCTCCATCTACAAACCCAGAGCCAACCATTTACCCACTTGTCACAACAAAAATGAGTTTACGATCCAGACCTGATCTGATGATGAGTGTTTGCTTCCACAAAGTTTCCAAGTGTCAATAATTCCCTCCAGAAATAGGAAAATTTTGCAATGGTTAGGGTGCTGTGTTCTGTCTCTAACCTTACCGTACATGATATTCATAATGTTGACCCCATAGAGAATTCTCATTCAGTGTGTATTTCCACCACTACCACTTGCAGGGTAGAGCCAGGTTTACCTGCCTTAGAAGCCTAAAGGCCCACCTTGCATCAGGGGTTTGCAAAACTCCATTCAATCCAGCAGATGTATTACTTCTCTTCTTCATCTATTCGTTTTTAAGAATTGTCTAAAATAGATTATATGCTTCCATGGACTCAAAAAAGAGAAGCTCAACATGAAATTGTGGGCCTAGCCTTCAAAGATGACTCACTATTTTGGCTAATAATAACGGAAGCCACATTCTACCAATATGAAACATCCAAACAAATAAGAGGCTACTTCATAAATGAAAAACAAGTGTTACGAAGAATGCTACAAGAAATATAAAGACAAAACTGTGAAATAGAGGGATGGGAAAAAATGTAGCAGGCAATGAACATGAAATACAAATAAAAAGAAAATATGAGCAGAAGCCTACATGACATTTTGTTTGATATACTTAAGTTAGAATGTGCCAAACGTGAGTCAGATAAAACAAAATGTGAAAAATATAAATTCAATGAAGAATATTGCATGCAGAAAAGGAATTTATGAAGAATATTGCATGTCCAAAACCCCTTACTTTTGTGATTACTCTACATAAATATGTTAATCATTCTTCCTCATTGCAGTAATTTCCCTAGATTGAAAATTGATTTCCTAACATATATTTCGAAAGGAATTTATGTTTGACAGATTGCTCTGAGATTTGATTTTAAACTTTCCTTAGTTTATGGAGTAACATGTAGATTTCAAAAGGAATTAAATCTATAATTTTTATGAAGAAAATTGGCATGAATCTCATTAAAATACACACAGATCCTATTATAACAGGATGAAAAGGAAACCATGTTTGAAAAATTGTTTCAAAATTTGATAAAAAGGAGTTTTCAGAGAATATAGAACTAATAAAAGAAGGCACCGTATGATAAATATCACCTCATGCTTTCTTAGAAAGGTGAAGCAACGACCAGCTTGACCAGCTCTTGCTGTTCGTCCTGCTCGATGAATATACTTTTTAACATAAGCAGGCATGTCATAGTTGATAACATTTTTTATGCCTTCAACATCCATCCCTCTTGTCATTGCATCTGAACAGACAAGAATTTGAATTCTCCCCTCTCTGAAGTCTTTCAATGCGTTGCTGTGTTAAAAAAAAAGAATTGATAGAGATGTGGTAATTTCGGATTAAGACTAAGACACAACATGTGAAACTTTATGACAATTGTATTATCACAAGTAAAATGGAGAGTTGAGAGCTGTAAATCGTATGCATGATAGTTTATTGTAGAACTAAACAAGTGGCATGAAAATTAAGTGATCATTCTAAATAGAAAATTATTGATGATTTCATAAAGTGAACAGATCGCATCATGTGAACAGTTTCTATCAAAATGTATTAATCAAATGACAATCAGTTTACAACAGGAAACAGTCAGCCAATTGTTGATTTTCAGAACTTTTCAAGAAATGTGAAATTTTTGCCAACAGATTTACCCCTCATCATTGAATAAAAAACTTTCTTGTCTTACCTTCGCACAGATTGCTTCTGCAGGCGTGAATATTCGGTTATTTTTATTGGTAAACATCCAACGAGATTTAAATAAGTATTGAGTCTATGAGTTAACTCAATGGAAGAAGTAAAAATTATGGTTTTCTCATCCCTTAATCCCTCTATAAGAGCAGCCAAATTCAAGAATTTGAGTTCCGTATTACAGATCTGCAAACATGCCAATAAAAGAGTTACCAGAAGAAAAAATCTATATGCCATACCACAAAGAAACATTCATTTTTAAGGCATATAAACAAGCTAGTTGATCACATGCATATGATCATATGGAAGCATATAAGAGAACAATCAAGAATATATGTAAATAAATTTACTTTAAAATAGATTATAATTGTGTAAAAATGTTTAAACATAGATAATCAATTATATTCATTTATCAACCTAAAGTGCCGACACAGTCAATGCCCAGCACTATATTCCCTTACAAAAATTCAACAACCTCCAATGGAATGTCAAAAACTAAAAAACTCAATACAAAAGTTGAATGTGGGGTTCTTTTTGTTTCAATTCAACAAAGCAATATAGCATGCCATTACTAAATAAGTCAGACATGAAAAACAAGTTCATGAATTCTTGATGTCCCTTTTTGGCTTGGTAATTTTCACAAGCTGAGTAATACACAAGAATTAACAATAAACTAATGATAAAGCTAAGATTTTCAATGAACGCATTTTATTTCATAATAGCTTTGATTCAATAAAATTCACATTCAACAAATTCATTATAGAACAAATTTCAACAATACGATCATTATCAAAAATAAATCATAATTTATTTTTTAATCATCAAAATAATCATAACTAGAATATAAATAATCAACACAGACAACTTAAAACGATATGAGAAAGACATACCAATCTGTATGATTCCAATTTCTCAGGAAGACTATATCTCCTATAACCAGATGTCAAGTATATTGCATGATGAAGATCAAGTTGGCCAAGCTTGCTCGGATCCTTAGTTAATGTGGCAGAGAAAATCATTTTCACAAGTCTTGGGTAGCAATTATCTTTAAATCCTCGTTCTACTCCACTACATAAATGAAGCACGACACCACAAGCAGAGCAATGAATCAAGCAAGGTAGCAAGATCCTCAACTATAACTATTTGTTAGAAACAGTATGTAATAACAAGGTGACACAGCAATATGTGTGTGTGAGACATGTTTTCTGATTTGATACAGTAATAAAATCTCGTAATAATAACAAATCACCAACAAATAAGTGAATATTGAAATATGTAAGTCAATATCAATAATCAAAATTTCAGAAAATTCTTGACAGTAGATAAATCGAATGAAAATATAAATATATGAAGATTGAAGTGACCAAACAATTGAAAACAATCGAAAAATATATTAATAAAATAAAAATCATAAATAAAAATAATAAAAACATAGCGAAATCCCAGCTAGATGGCACCCACCATAATAAGTACAGATGGATGTAATAGGAGGCAGCTACAAGAATCCATGACCATTGTGGTGCTTGCCTCAGCAACTGAGACCCAACTTCAGTGGCAAATTATACTTTCTGGAAAAGCAGATGTAATACTACTGAAGGAAAGCTGACTTATTCAACAGGTGACCAATTTCTACACAAAATAAATCTCATTGGAAGTTAGGTTGAGCAATATGCTACCAGAGACACTCTTTTGCATACGGGGATTCTCTAACTAGAGATGTTAGTTCGGTAAAATAACAATTGTGTATTTCATTGGGATTCTGAGTCTTGATGCAAAATACTGTAAAGTATCGTTTGTGCCGCTCGGAATTGGTGGGAATATTTCATTTCCCAAATTTAGTTGTTTGCGCAGTCTGGATTTCAATCCCGTCAAATCCCGTCTCACTGTTCATGCAATGTGAAGCTGCGGAAATGAATCCCGAACCTCTGCCCACTGATTTGTGCGGAAATCAGTTCACAGCTGCTCTCACTCCTTCCACAGCCCCGCACACACATCTTGCCTCCACGTTGCCGCTCTCTCCTCTCGCCTCCGTGCGGCCGCTCTCACCCCCGTGCCGCCAATCTTGCCTCTTCGTGACCCCATGCCATCTCGCCTCTGCCCTCACCGCCCCTCCCGCATGAAAATTATTAAATAATTTAAAATAAATATTCTTATATTTATTAATTTTTAAATGTTCATTTTCCTTTAAAATTCTTATTTTTATATTTATTTTATTTATAATAATATTATTTAAATTACATGAAATAATAATTATTTAATTCAATTCTGTTCAATTCTAACATATGCACAAACACGAATATTACTAATTCTATTTAGTTCCGAGAAGTGCACAAACAACTTTACGTTGGAATTCATTTCCATTCAATTCAAAATGAATTCCCGTCAATTCATTTCATTTCTGTGTACACAAACACGCATGAAATTGGAATCAGAGTCATATCATTTGCCTAACTTATTAAACCACTAACCAGACCAATTTAACTGGAATTGGAATTCAGAATCAGATCAGTGACTGAACTGAGTAATCGGAACAATTTATCTAAATCAGACTGATTTCTTAAGTAATCACTAAGCAGAGAAATTACTCCAATCAGTTTGTCTTATTAAGAAGAATAATCAGAATAACAACAATCTGAGCTATAATCCCATTACATAGAGTCAGCCTCATGAATCCTGTTTTTTCCAAGTATATCTATCTACTGTTAAATCTTTGATTAAATTATATAAATTTAAATCTTTTCTTACAATTCCTAATCAAGTAGTTTAGGTTTACTTATTTTAATTTCTTCTATATTAATTATCTCCATAATTCTAATTCAAAACTAATATCTAACTTGCTTTATCAACTAAAACTATGTCATTAACAAATAGTATACACCACAATATTTCTCCTTGAATTTTCTTGTTTATTTCATCCATAACAAAGTTGAATAGTTATGGACTTAGAGAGGACCCTCAGTGTAAGCCTATCTATTGAAAATTTCCTAATTTCTACTTCTACAATTCAGAAGCTAGCAACTGTTGTTTCATATGTGTCTTCTATAATATTAATATATCCTACAGATAATTCTTTCTTTCTAAAACTCATCACAATAAGTTTTCTAAGTACTCTATCATAAGATTTTTCTAAATCAATGAAAACCGCATAAAAGTCCTTATTCTAAACTATAAAATTTTCTATTACTTTCTAGTAATTAGACAAATCAGATAGATCCCTTAAATTACAAAAATGGTTCAGATAACAAACATATGAACTGTGAAGGGTTCTGCAAAAAAATCCTATAAAAGCAAGGATGCATATTCATGGGTAGGCTGTTGTTTTGATTTTTGGGATATAACCTTTTTCACTCTATTTCTGTCATTTTAAGGAAATACCATAATTCATAGCAGATTTGTCTATAAAGGTTTAAATAATATAGTATAATTCCTCCTTTTATTGAAGAAAACAGAAACAGTTCTCTATTATGTAATTATTTTTAAAATATTGACAGATTATTGAAAACCCATTATCAAAACAACTGAAAAAGTTTCACGTCAAGAGAATAAAACCAAAATAGAATTAAACAAAATGCTGATTAAAAGAGTAATGATTGAAAAAAAAAATCAAAAGGAAGGTAAAAATGGTCCAGAGGTCTGCTAAAAAAAACCAGTGTGCAAGCATCACTTGATTCTTTGACCAAGATGAAGATTGATTAGTTATCCATCTAGCTGAAAATGCTCATCACCCACCATATCCATTTTGGCAAAAGAGACTTAAATATTTGAATTGATGAAAAATTGAAGTTTTGAAACACAGATTAGATTGCTAACAAACAAACATACAATTATAATGAGGCGTGTTTTCTATTAAAGGAAGAAAATACGTTATGTATTATTAATTAGGCTACTAGAGTCACCGTAGGATATTGTGAATTTGTGATTGGCATATTGTTTTCAAATAAACCATCACAATTTAAAAACCTTAGATTTAAAATGTTTCATCACCAAATATAAATGATCACATGATTTTAAATTTATTATAATTTATAAGAAATAATCTAAAGCATAAACCACACACAGGGAAAAAAACTAAATGGCAATCAACGAAAAGAAGCTAACCATCTTCTTATAGTTTTGAAAGAGTTGAATATGGACGACGTCTGTTTGAACAATCCTTGCTTCCCAGAATATGCCAGTTGAAGCACGATAGGCAACCAGGATTGGTATCCTTCTCTAACTAACCGGTCCACCTCATCAACCACCTGGAAACTGGCAGCATGTTTAGCTCTTCCTTGCAAAATGTCATAAAAAAGAAACATTGAATGTAGAATAGTCAAGAAAGTTATAATTCTATCCTAATCAAAAATGTAACATTGAAACATTTTGCTCTTCCTTGCAAAATGTAACTATCCTAATCAAAAAGTTATAATTCTGTTGTAACCATGATGATGGCAAGCACTGTAAATGGGTATGATAAATGGGTATGATAAATGGGTACGATATGGGTACAAGGATTGCACTATAAATTCTATCATTGACAACTTTCTCTCTTATCGGAAGAACATGCCTAATACAAGTGGCCAAACTGAATGGCCGAGAAATGAAATTACAACACAAAATGGTGAAGATAAGGATGATTATCTTTGACAAAATGAAATAATTAGTCCCAAAATCAGATATAAGTTTAGTTGTGAGAAAATTGTATTAAACTAGCTGATTAATATATCACAGTTATCAGTCCAATAAAATAGAAAATTACAAGAAGGGATGAAATTCCATGAAACAATTGTCTTAATCAGAGGTCAAAGAAGAACAGAAAAATAGATAAACACAAGTAGCATTAGATTGACTGGTCTATACTTGGGATATATGCCTATCAAGTAGGGGGCACGTAATTGATGGGATTATTGATAAAAAATTTATAACATTCTTCTGATTTCGTCTTGCAGGTCACTATACAGGACATGTCATGAAAATTTTACCAGAAAACCAGAAAAATTAGCAGGTAGATAAAGAAAATTAATACCAACTCAGCAAATAAAAATGTCTGTTGACGAAAGTAACCTTCCATGAAAAATTGCAAATTTACCAGATATTCCAGGTGTTCTAAACTGAAGCCCTTTGTGGTTTTAACATGATCCACAAGCCTTCCTGGAGTTGCAACCAATATGTCTACATGGCTTTGAAGGTCAAACTGCAATTGTAAATCTTCAGGATCAATAGGCATACCCATCTCAAAGATAGGCCTTTTGACTAGCTCAGAGATCTCTTTTTCTATTGAAGATTGACCAACTGCTAAACCAACATGCAGACCAACTGCAGGAGCAATAACATCAAAAACTTGCTTCACCTAAATGAAAAGGTTAAAATATTTAAGATAAATACTGGCATAAATCAAACAACATGGAAGGAACAAATTTTGCAAGATCATTGACATTAAAAATGGAGAAAATGACCATTTTAAAAACCATTTAAATGTTTTTAGCCTAAACCGTTGAGTTTTGAAAATACAGGTAAAATGGGTTGAAAATGACCATTTTCTGTTTAAATACTCTTTTTCCATTTTTAAAGAAAAAATGACCATTTTCCATTTTGACAGCTTAAATGGCTTTTTTTGGGATTTTTTGAGAGATTTATTTATTAATTTGATTTTACTTTTTGAACTGTTACCATTGACATGATTTTCACTGTTCTGATATATTACCACGTTTAAAACTTTGATTGTGCTTCATATGAGTACTTGTTAACTAATAAATACACATTCACAAATATGTTTTTGGTTTATGATGCACACAATTGAACAAAAAGTTGTTTTAGCTAATTATTTTGATAATAGCAATGACAGCATACATGTAAGAATATTTATTTATATGCAAACCATACCATTCTTTCAAAAAATTCCCATTTAAGCCCACATTTTCAAAATATTGTTCTAAAAATTTGATAAAGAACAGTGTTGCAAATTATATTTTACTAATTTGGTTGGTAAAGAAAATGTTCATAGCATTCCAAATAAAATACAAGCTTATGAATGAGTTAAAAAAGAGAACACGAAAAATTAAATGAAATACTAAGAATTTCAAAGCACCTGCATTGCCAAATCACGTGTAGGCACAACAATTAAAGCTCGCAAGCATCTTATTTTTCTTGTGGAAAGCATCTGCACAATTGGCAAAGCATAGGCTAGTGTTTTCCCACTTCCTGTTGGTGAATTCACACAAATGTCCCGTTCAAAACTACCTGGCCCAATTGTCATCTGCCATACAGCTAATTGCACAGGAAATAGAAATTGATATCCCATTCTTTGCAAGGCATTTTCCAACCTGAGGTAGAGAAGTATTTTTCACTAGTGAAAGAGGAGGGAAAGTTGAACTACAAACAAAAAAAGTAACGATTGACTTAGTTCTACATTGCAATTAAAATTTACTTGTTGAGGGTGAATTCATAATAGAATACAGGACTACTTTTTACACCAATCTAAAACTCCAGTACGAAGCAACAGAACCAACACTAATTACAAAAAAAGGTTATTCAGGAATTTTTCCACGATTCTTTTCTTTTGACTTTAACTTTGGAATGTAGATAAGTTCATAAGACAAACAAGCTGTGTTAATGGTTCAGAATTTAATAGCAACATCAGCAAAGTTGAGCTACAGATACGACATTGTCATATAAAAAATAAATAATATTTATAGGGCATAAGGGGAATGGAATATTCATAATTCAATAATATTTAAAGGACATAAGATGCAAAACTGAATAATCAAGTCAAGGTTAAATCAGAAAGTAATGCAGATCTTGTAACTGTGGTTACAACAAGATTCTTCATTAGCCTTTTCAAAAAGGAAAAAAAAGTAATGTAGATAATACTGTTTTATCTAATAACATGTATCACTTCCACAAAACCAAAAGAAGTCCTTCACACCAATCATGTAAATGTGAATGTCATTCACATGAATGGAACTGAAGTCGATCACCTAGAGCATAGAGCACACTAACTACTGAAAAAACAACAAAAGCAAAAAATTGACAAAATTGTAAAGCTAGAATACAGTGATATCTTAACCAACAGTCACTGGTAAAACAAACTTTGGATAGATACAGTTCCTATGTACCATTTAAAGTTAAAAATTTCAAAAATAATTGACTCAAATACCATATGGAAAATGGTGGATGCATGTGATAACCAACCACAACTAGAAAAAACATAAATAAATTAGATGAGTCACAACCTGGGGTCCAGGCAAGGGAACTGGTTGATAGGACATTCCTTGAATTTATCAATATCCAAAGGCTTCCTCATCCAGTGCAGTAGTGGTTGCTGTTTTAATGAATTTGAATCCTACATTTTCAAAGATGATTATAAATCATGATATACAAAACCTTAAAACCATATTACAAAACTTGGATACACTGAAGAAGAAAGGATTGGTCTGTTAAAATAAAGGAAAATTACAAGTAAATGGATAAAAAACCATGCTCCAACAGACCTTTTCATCATCATCATCAGAACTAGTGGTTGTGTCACTCGCCAAGGCATTGAAGAATTCCTCATCTGATTTGGACATCTCCAATAACAAGTGGCCAACCCTGCTAACACCAAGTGCGTTCTCTTCTTCCAGGTCTTCATTTTTCTTACACCTCGTTCTCTGGTGCACTCTTGCATCATCTTGTACAACCTCCGCAACCCCATCATACTTGCCCTCCACGTCACTCCTCTTCTTCTTCTTCTTGTTCTTCTTATTCTTCTTCTCATTCATCTTGTTTTTCTCCTCCTGCTCAATGCAGACATTGTGGCCTTCATCTCCTTCCTCCCCCTCCTCCTCCTCCCTATGATTCTTCCTCTCCTCTATGTTGTCTTCCTTTGATCCCAGATGCTTCTTCTTCTTCCTCCTCTCCTCTGATGGTGCCATGCAGATAGAGCTGCAGAGTTCAGAAATTAGAAATTAAAGACAGATTTACGTGCGGAATTTTTGAAGAAGACAAGTCAAGCACAGGGTTGGACATGGTTGCCTCACCTGCCCTAGTAATTCAGACTAACAAAAGGTAAATGAAATAATTTAGCCCAACATTCTTTTCAGAAAAGGTGTTCTCCGTAGGCACATATAATCCAGGTCACCCAACATATGCTTAAATATTTAACTACCAAGATTAATCAAAACAGCAAGGAAATCCAGGCATTCCCATGTGGACCACTTTTCCTCCATTATCCAGCTGGTTAATCGTGTTCATCTATATCATATTAGTAATGCCAATGCGTCATATTAGTAAACACCAATGGTTGATCCATCATTTTTCATAGGTCCAAGACTAGGTCTAGAACAGCACTTCAGGATTTATACCCAAAACCATGATTTTTATGAGCATGCGACTCGGTGTCGGGTATGATAAGCCTACTATTTACAGAGGAATGTTGTTGGAAACAAGGATTCAAAAATCACCAGTAATTTCGATATGCTCAGGATCCACTGATCCACGACGACGGATCGTTCGGTCCGGCGATTTTTTTTGAATGGCAGAAGGCAGGATCGGACAATCCAGCGAGGGGGAAAGCTGTTCTCCGTCGAATCCTAGAAAGAGGATGGAAAGCAAGGGCATGGACAAGTAAAACGACCTGATCAGAAGACTCGTTGTGGGGGACAGCGTAGGAGCTCAATTGAATCTCGAAGCGCGACGATACCCCGCTCGGCCTGATCGGCGTGCCTCACGTACCAGCCGCAAATGTTGAAGAGCACCACAGGATGCACCCCGGCGGGGCGAGCAGGAGGACGCACAGGCGCACAGCTTCGTCGAAGTCAGTGTGCCACCATGGCCAGTGAAGTAGGGTTTTTTAACATGCGAAACGTGGAAACGCAGGAGAAGGTTGGGCTTTTAACGTGAGATTTTTTTAAAAAAATTATTAATTAAGATAATTCTATTATATTAGTAAAATTATTAAATTTATAACTTTTAATTAAAAAAAATTTAACTGTCAGAATATTACTGGAATATTGAGATTGAAAAAGGAAAAAAAAAATCGAGGAAGGGAGGAGATGATGAAAAAAATAAATGTTTTAAAAATAAATTAAATAACATACAGATACTCTCCTTCGGAATGGGCCCTTACCTAACCCGTTTCGGGCCCAGTAAGTATGGATAGTCCGAAAATCCAACAAGTTGATCGTGGGCTCTAGTTCGACCGTACTCGGTCTTGCTAAACCTATTGGGCTCCGCCCATATGACGTTACAGATTAATGTAAAGTATTACGTTTTTTTTTTTAAAAAAAAAAAAGACACCGTAGTAAATTGAAAGGTATCTTTTCAAAATAAAATAATAATAATAAACGTCTCGTAAAAACTTTCAAGATTTGATTTTTTAATAAAAGTACCAAACATAGATCAGTCGTAATCTATAAAATTAAATCGAAATAATTATTATCAAAGGGTGTATTTGAGGATAATTTTTTCTAATTCTAGAAGTTATATAAAGTTAAAGTTAAAGTTAAATTCACAGATAAAATTAAAATTATATAATAATTTAAATATTAAAAATTTATACATTAAAAATAAACGAAGTCTAACATCGAGATGGTAAGATTTTAAATCACTAGGTAACCGCGTTAATTAATCACACGTGAGCCAAAATAATAGACGTGCGTTGGCCGCCAACTGCAAATTAATAATGGTCGTCAAATTAAGCAAATCTTTTTGTTGTGTCTAATAAATAATTAAAAGTAAATCTGAATTGTTTATCGTCAAATATGCTATAGATATGGACCGCGACATGAAGCGGAAGCCGGCTCGTGTCTTCCGGAACACAACGAACACATGCTTGGCAGCTCGCCAACGTTGGGGTCTACTTTGGATAAAATATGAACGTGGTAAGTGAATAAAAAAGCAGCAGTTGAACGGACGTTAAGATTTAAAGTTTAGGATCGAAGATTTATTTCAGAACATGTATAATCTGTAATGTAGAATGTATAATTAGTGTGTGTTTGTGTGCTTAAAATTTATGGAAAATGAAATCATAAGAAATTTATTTTCTATTGACTTGTTATTTCTGAGTATTTTCCATTGTAAGGTTTTAATGCAATGTTTCCAGACCCTTGTTTCTCAACCTATCCCTTGCGAAATAATAAAAAATCTTGAGATCTGCCAAACCAGCGATGCACATGCAACAGTCATCGCTTTTGTCCCCCCACTCCTACTTTGCCGGCCTACTATTACAAGTCTCTCAATCCACTCTTTTTTTTTTGTCGATTGTTAATATTATTATTATTATATAAAAAATTTCGTTTTGACTTTATCTGTTCTATGATTTATATCCTCAAACTCTTGCTTCCACTCTACAGTGTCGAAGATTTGTTTATTATTATTGTAATATTTAAAAGTTAATATTAAAAGAATTTATTATTTCCTGTGATACATAAATACCTAAAATTTAAAATTTTTCTCATTTCTCTCACGTACACAAATAACATTTATTTCTATGATTTTTTTTAAAATCCTGTTATTTTCATTTTCCATTTTTAAATATCCGTACGTCATTCTCAAGTGCAAACGCTCAATATCAAAAATTGTGAAACGTTGATGCGACAAAATCAATGTCTAATCACATTTTTAATAAGATTTATCAATAAATTTAAAAACTTTTTAATTTTAAATTCATTTAAGCTTTCCGTGAGCAGTTGCAGAAAATTAACTCGCAGTAGAAGTACCCTGTTCTCTCGGTTGAAGTTCAAACTGGTTTTGATTCCTGTGATTGCTGCCTTGCTGATCGATGTGGATGACATCTTACCCTGCTGTAATGTTCTTTACAGATGGACGGTATGGTTCATCACCGATCCGATTCCCTTTTCCTTTTACTTTCTTGTGTTCTTCCAAGCTTCCACCTGACCGCTCGTCTGATTCTTTTCTCTCTTTTTTTGAGTTCGAATTTGAACACCCAGATAAAAGTGTACCCTTTTACTGTGAAAATATACATACATTGCTCGCAACATAATCTGAAATTTTGATCCATCAATCATTCACTTCCGCATGCGTTTCATTTTATGGGTACATGTGGAGTGCTTTGCAGACCACCACAGAAATGCATTAGTCTTCTTCCCCGGCTGTGAGGAAAAAGAACAGCATTTTACATCAAACAACTTTACTTTAAACAATTAATTTTCAGATGAACGATTCTTTAAGATAGAATGAAGAATAATAATGATTTTGATAATAAAAAAATATAAATATTATTATAAAATAAGAATACTTTTAGAAATTAAAATTAAGAGAAAGTGGACGATCACAAAATGAATCGCAGGAAAGCATGCGATGATTTCACTCCTCTCTAGATTCCTGGAAGAATCTGAAGGACAGATGCTTTGCAGAAGAGGGGGATGGACTGAACACTCCTCGCTGTTACTGACTACTGACCTCTCCTCCCCCTTCCCTTTTTCTCTTCTGTTTATTTTACCTTGAAAAGATCAGATCCTGTGGATGGCCTGCGTATATATGTAGTAGTATTTTTTAATATTTAAAAGTTTGAAGAATGTAAAAGCATTATTATTATCACTACATATAACAGTGGCATTTCTTTCAAAGTGAAGATTATATTAGTAAGGATTAAAAGAGTAAACGAAAGTAAGATCTCAAATTTCTTAGAGCTAATTTGTACTATAAAAAACCAATAAAAACATGCCAAAGCAAAGGAAGAAGGGTCCAATTTCATTCAATGTCCTTTGCACGATTGGCATTTGATTCAATTATTAGAAGGACAAAAGTGTTGTTGTCATGTCTGCCAACGTTAGTTAGAGTAACTGAATAAACCTTCGCATCAATCACACCTTCAAAGGTTAAGGTAGTAAGAGAACAAAAATGATCTAACCGATATGTTAAAAGGTCAGAGAATAAGGTTAAATTATTTACAGAAAATTAAAGATTACAATGATATATTTTTGTACATGTAAAATTAATCGAAAATAAGTTAACAATATTCATTTTTTGAATATAATTGAATTAAATAAAAATAAATTTAATACAAAAGTATTTGTAAATCTCTTAGAATTAAATAAAATTAAAAATATTAGTATTTGTACATATATTAAAATTAGATATAATTAAAAATTAAATCACGTTTGTGCAATCTGAGGAGAACACCTTTATTAATGGAGAAGAGGAGAAGACGATGGGAAGAGAGGAAGATTTGGGTACGAAAAACCCATTTTCCATGGACAGACTTATCATAGAAAACCATTTTCGTTAAATTGACTTATGTGAATTCTGAAGGTACAAACTATGGTTCAATAGAAAACCATTTTATTTCATTTTCTTTCCGTCGGATTCAATAGACACAAACGATACCTAAAAAACCATAATAATAGATCTTTAAGCACTGAGATAAACATTTACTTTACGATTACAAAGAACAAAATCAAAGAAAGAATTGATACTATAAAAGAAAAGATTCACCGTTAAATTCCAAAAGGTAACTATAAGAAAACAATTTTATAAAAAATACAAAGTTGCTTCCCCTGGTCAGACCCTTCGGTATTTAAAATTGGGAGTTGATTTTTCAATGAAGTTACCAGAAAACTTTTATAGTGGTGTAGATTTGCTAGATAAAGTTTAGGCAATACGTAGAGAAAATTTCAGTAGTACAGAGGAAGTTTTGATAGTACTTAAAGGAAAATTTGATGGTTTAGAAAAGAAATTTCAATGGTGCTGGAAGGAAATTTCAATTGTGCAAAAGAAGTTTGACAATACACGAAAGGAATTTTGGTAGTTAAAAGAGGAAATTTCAGTGATTTAGAGGAAATTTCAATATTTTAGAAGAAGTTTTAGTGGTATTTAGAGGAAATTTCGATGATGCAAAAGAAATTTAGGCGATACGTGAAGGAAATTTTGGTACTATAGAGGAATTTCTGGTTGTTTAAAGAGGAAATTCCAGTGACGTGTAAAGAAAATTACAATGATGTAGAAAAAAATTTAGTCATTCGAAAAGAAAATTTTAATCTAAATTTTACTACTAAGAATGATATTGAGGGAGGGTTTATGCATTTGGAAAATGATTTACCAGAAAAAAGAAAAATATTTTTCTAATTTTTCAAGCGTTTATGCACTTGGAAAATGAGAAATTTTTTTCCTTATTTGCAATAAGTATAAATATCAGATCGGAATTCATTTTCTGACCCTCCTCCTTTGAAATTGTTTTCTTCGCACGGCCTCACCCTCTCCGTGCGTTCACTCATCACCCTCTCCGCGTGTTCGTAGGTCACCTTCTTTGCATATTCGCTCGTTGTCCTCTCCATCGGTCGCCCTCTTTGTGCAGCTTCACTCTCTCCATGTGGTCTTGCCCTCCTTGTGCGGTCTCGCCCTCTCCACGTGTTCGCTTGTTGCCCTCCCCATGTGTCACTCACCGACGTCGCCCTCTCCCCTTCGGCCTCGCCCTTTCCCCTCTGACCTCGCCTATTCCTTGCCTTCACAAGTAATTATCAATTTGATTAATTTTTTGTTGTTATCAATTTTTTAAAGTATTTTATCAATTTTTTGTTGTTATTAATTGATCATGTTGTTATCAATTTTTTAACTTCATCAAGGTTTAATTTTATATTATCATTTTTTTAAATTTTTTATTATGGTTGATGTTAAGATGTCATGAGAATTGAAATTCCATGAAGGTATAATAATAATCTTTGTACTTTATTAAAATAGATTTACTTAAAGATTTCTAAGATGAGTTAGATGAAATTTAAGAGGCAAATAATATTCAAGATTTTTCAAATTATACGAAAAGAGAGTCAAAAAATGTTATAGTTGAACAATCTCAACAACGAAAAAAAGAGATTGTTGATCAAATGCATATAGATATTATGTAAACTATGTGGAATGATATAAATAGATAATTTTATTTGTAATTTTTTCAAAACTATGTTTGTTGATATTAAATTAATTTTATATTATTAAATTAATTTTGGATTAACATTTACTATATTATTTTGTATTAACTAATACTATTTTTGTTAAAATTTTCTTCATTTTTTAAGTACATAAATGTTAAAAAATATTTTCCGTAACATATATATAAAAAAATATTTAGAAAAATATTTTTAAAATTTAATTTAAAAATTATTTTTAAATTTATCAAATTTTTTTAAAAATTATTTTTTAAGTACAGACACCTGAGTGTCATCTCCCTTTAAAATTTACACCACCAGTTGAGTATTTAATTTTTTGGGTAATGCATCACTTCAGTATTTACGAGAAAACGATGCTGTACCTAAAATAAATAATAATAAAAAATCGCGGTTACTGATATCGAAAAAATAAAGTGAGCTCACTTGCCATTCGCCCGAAAAGCAGCGGGAGCACTGGAAGTGGCAGCGACGGCGAGCTCAAGAAAGAGATCGCAATGGCATGATTTGGGGTTAGGTTTCTGAGAGTTCGATCACTCCTTGATCTAGATCGGCCATGGGAGTCTGCTACGGGAAGCCCGCCCTCAGTGCCAGCTCCTGCGACGGCACTCCCGAGCAGGAACGGGCACGGGGCCGGGGTCCGGCGAGGGAGAAGAGCAGGACTGGAAGTCCGAAGAGGGAGGAGAAGGTGGAGGTGGAGGTCGTTGTGGAGGAGAAGGGGGGCGTCAGGCCCTGGACATCGCCTTTCTTTCCGTTCTACACTCCCAGCCCGGGGCACAGCCTGTTCTCGTCCAAGAAGTCACCGCTGCCGACGGGAGTGGTGTCTAAGTCCAACACGTCCACGCCGAAGAGGCTGTTCAAGAGGCCGTTCCCGCCGCCGTCGCCGGCGAAACATATAAGGGCGGTCCTTGCTCGGAGGCACGGGTCGGTGAAACCGAACGAGGCCGCGATACCGGAGGACGGGGAGGTGGTCGCCGGTGCCGGGCTGGATAAGACCTTTGGCTTCTCGAAGGGGTTCGAGTGGAAGTATGAGGTTGGGGAGGAGGTTGGAAGGGGGCACTTTGGCTACACTTGCTCCGCGAGGCTCAAGAAGGATGATCGCATGGGACAGCAGGTTGCTGTCAAGGTCATTCCCAAGGCTAAGGTTTTGAGTTCACACCACCCCCCCCCCCCCCTCTCTCTTCCATTGTTTTTCTTTTTCTTTTCTTCTGTTTATGCTGGATTGCTTTGTTATTCTATGGGCTTCTGACGAGTATGGCCTGCCAATTTTATTTTTTTTCTCATTTAATTCCTTTGTCTTCTACAGATTCTTAGATCTCTGTGGGTGCGTTAAAATTTCATTCAATTAAGAAGTTCTTCAACAGCTAGCATTTTATACGGTGGCTTTTAAAAGTAAATTTCTTTGACAATTGATGAACCGAGTGCTGTCAATTTTCTACTGTGAGACTCCTGTAGGATGAGTGAAACGTATGTTCTACATTTGTTTGGGTCCAGGTCCCAAAACTCCCAACATTAGGCAGATTATCTTCTTTTTTTTTCTTTCTTAAGATGAAGTTGGTAGAGATGATCTGTTGTGTTCTTTCTTCGCTGGAACCAACGTTTCTTTTGCATCCTTCGTTACCAAATCGTGCAGACAGTCTTTTGGTAGTTTTTGCTAGAATTTTTGATCTATTTTATTTTGTTACAGCATTTTCTCATTACTCTTTGGAATTTGGAATATTCCCTTACACGAGAAATTTGTTGCAACCTGAATTGGCCTTTACCAATTGCCATTTAAATGGCTATAAAAAGAAGCAAATGAATATTCAATCTCTTTTCACTATTTTTTTTCAAAGGTGGGTGATGAGAAAAAGTTTCAACGGAATTTAAATGGAATTATCCATTTTTTGGAAGTGTGTGCTATTATCGTATATCAGATTATAGTTTTTATTTGTGCAGTATCAAATGTTGGTGTCTGATGATAAAGCAAAGAGACTCACGGAAGGAGTGGAGAGTAATACATTGATTGTTTTTTATTTTTGTAGTATCAAATATCACCAGTTACAGTGAGGAGTTTCTCTTATTCTGGTGAAGTGGCGAATTTCTAATTTTTTGTGGTGTATTCTTGTTTGGGTGTTTTCCTTTTCATGAGAAACATTTCTTTTAAGAATCCTTTAGAATTGTGGATAGAAATAATACTCCCATTTTCATTGAACTGTTTACCTCATTGTTGGCATCTCACCTTTTTTGTCAGATGACAACGACCGTAGCAATCGAGGATGTTAGACGAGAAGTGAAGATTTTGAAAGCTCTTACAGGACATAATAATCTTGTCCAACTTTATGATGCTCATGAAGATATTGATAATGTATACATTATAATGGAGTAAGTTCTAGACTAATTATATGGTGATATGTTAGATGAGGTGTCTACTCGACCATTCCTTGGGAAATTTCATGGCAAACTAGTATGATTTCGACAATAAGCATTAGCCAGAATGGTCTAGCTATGATGAATTTGAGTGTAATTTTACATAATAACAACCAAAATCTGTCTTAAAATCATGCCCACCTCACAGCTTCTTCAAATGCAATGTAAGCTGTGGGCATTTAGGTTTAGCATTGGTGAATGCCCCTTTCCAGCCTTTTTTTTATATCTTTGTCATCGACATCATGGCTCCTTCGTATTGAGATCCTTGGAAGGATGATTTAGTTTCACTTTACATGCTGTTAATATAATTTTTTGTCCTTTTTGTACTCATTCATTTTAGCATCATATCAATAGCAAGAATTTCAGTGTTTTATCTTTTTAGTGGTGAGGATGTCAATTGTCAACTAGGTTATTATATGTTACCTTATTGCATCACAAGCAATGCTGTTATAATGATACTCTGAATTTCGTAATTGCATGGTCTACATCCATGTTAATTCATTATAGCTCTTAATTACATACTTGCATTGCACATTTCAGGTTATGCAAAGGAGGAGAGCTCTTGGACAGAATACTTTCAAAGTAAATATTTTTTCTGAACTTTAGCCTAACCGTAATGGGGATTCTTTTACAATAAAAGCACTGTTTGTAGATTATAATTTGTTTCCATGGTGATCCTGTAACAGGGGCGGAAGATATTCTGAAGATGATGCTAAAGCAGTCATTGTACAAATACTAAGTGTTGTTGCATTTTGCCATCTGCAGGGTGTGGTTCATCGTGACCTTAAACCTGAGGTGGGATAATCAAGTGATTTCCATTTTTCCCATATTTCACAGAACAAAGTAATGAATTAAGTTGGAAACCAGGGATAACTGATATTCTCTTTTGTTGTATATTGTGGATGTGATTTATTTAAATCACTCAAATGATTTTCATTGGCATTTAGCTATTGGATTTATTGTTATATTCTCTGACAT